>JANIJG010014502.1:0-32649 GCA_024611175.1 Megaceryle torquata
TTCATGTGGGCATGAAAGACACAGCAACCCATAAGGTGAGCAGAATCAAGGAGGACTATAAAGCCCTAGGGGTTCAGATGAAAACAATTTGGTGCACAAGTTATCTTTTTCCTCAGTCTTACCACTTAGAGGAAAGGGGGCAGCCTGAAATACACTTATAATGTTCATCAACTTCTGTCTATGTGGCTGATGCTGTCAAGGGGGGCTTTGGTTTTTATGACAATGGGACATTCTTCAATGAGTATAACCTGTTAGGGAGGGATGGGATACACCTGTTTGGAAAAGGTAAGAGAATCTTTGGTAACAGTCTGCCCAGCTTAATGAAACTAGCTTTAAACTGAAGGATTTGGGGTGTGGGGTCCAAAATGGAAATGCTCATGTCAATACATCCACTTGGGAAGTAAGCCAAGTAAATCAGACTTGCCACAAATGCTCTTTAACTACCTCCAAAGACAAAAACCAGAAGGCAAACCATCCCTGAGGCTGTGTATGACTGTGGTATATCCTCCCACTGTCCTCCAGGGAAACCTGCATGCTTAACGACCTCTCTGAAATGCCTGTACACTAATGTGCACCATATGGGGAACATGCAAGAACAAGAGAGCTGCATGCAGTTGCAGGGCCGTGATCTCATTGCAATTACAGAGACATGGTGGGATAGCTTGTACAACTGGAATGCTGTCATGGATGGCTACTGGAAAGACAGGCTAGCAAGATGGAGTGGAGGGGCTCTTTAGGTGAAAGAGCACCTGGAATGCACCAAGCCCTGCCTAGGAGAGGATGAAGAAGTTTATTGGTAAGATATAAAGGGGCAGGCTAACATGGGTGACACTTGTGGTGTTTACTACAGGCCACCTGATCAGGATGTTGATGAGGCCTCTTACAGAGGGCTGAAAGCAGCCTCATGATCATGGGCCCTGGTCCTCTTGGGGGACTTCAACCACCCTGATATTTGCTGAAAGTTAACACAGCTAGACACATTCAGTCCAGGAGATTCCTGCAGAGTATTGGGGATAAATTTCTGATACAAGTGGTAGAAGAACCTAGGAGGAGAGGTGTACTGCTGGATCTTGTATTAACAAACAAAGAAGGACTTGTTAGGAATGTGAAGGCTGGGGGCAATCTTTGCTGTAGTGACCATGAGATGGTGGAGATCAGTGTCCTGTGTGGAAGGAGTAAAGAAATAACTAGGATAAGAGCTAAGTATAACCTCTTCAAAGATCTACTTGGTGGAATGCCATAGGTTAGGGCTCTAGAAGGCAGGGGTGTCCATGAGAGCTGGTCAGTATTCAAACACTTCTGAGCTCAAGATTGGTGCAGCCCTATGAGTAAGAAATCAAGCAGAGGAGGCAGGAAACCTGTGTTGATGAGTAAGAGTCTTACAGAAAAACTCACATGGAAGAAAGAAATTGACAGAGTGTGGAAAACAAGACTGGCCACTTGGGAGGAATATAGGAACGTTGTCAGAGAATGAAGGGATGCAATGAGGAAAACTAAGGCCCAACTGGAATTGAATCTGGCAAGGAGAATCAAAGACGGGAGAATTTTTTCCATTATATCCCTAGAAAAAGGAAAACTAGGGAAAATGGGGGCCTGATGATGAACAGGGTGGGCACCCTAGTGGCGGAAGGTGGAGTTATTGAATGCCACCTTAGCTTTGGTTTTCACTGCTAAAAACAGCTCTCGTGAATCCTCAATCCCGGAGGAAAGAGAAAAGGTCTGGAGAGAGGAAGACTTTCTCTTGGTAGAGGAGGGCCAGGTCAGAGACCACTTAGCCAAACTGAACATCCATAAATCCATGGCCCCTGATGGGATGCACCCATGAATGCTGAGAGAGCTGGCAGATGTTTTTGCTCTGCCGCTCTGCCACTCTCCATCATCTTTGAAAGGTCATGGAGAACAGGAGAGGTGCCTGAGGTCTAGAGGAGGCCAATTTCACTCTAGTCTTTAAAAAAGTGTAAGAAGGAATGACCCAGGAAACTACAGACTGGTTAGTCTCTCCTCTGCCCCTGGAAAGGTGATGGAACAAATTGTTCTCCATGTCATCTCAAAACAAGGAAGAAAAGAAAGTTATTGTGAGAGGTCAGCATGGATTCACCGAGGGGAAATCATGCTTGACCAATCTGATATCCTTCTATGATGTCATAACTGACTGGTTAGATGAGGGGAGAGCAGTAAAATGTCACCTACCTTGACTTCAGCAAAGCATTTGACATTGCTTCCCATAACATCTTCCATTAGGAAACTCATGAAGTGTGGGTTATATGAGTAGACAGTAAGGTGGGTTGAGAGCTGGTTGAGTGACAGAGCTCAGAGGGTTGTGATCAATGGTGCAGGGTAGAAATGAAGACTTTAGCCAGTGGTGTTCCCCAGGGGTCAGTACTGGATCTGATCTTCTTTAAGATATTCATCAGTGACCTAGGTGAGGAGACAGACTGTATCCTTAGCAAGTTTGCTGATGATACAAAACTGGGAGGAGTGGCTGATTCACCAGAGGGCTGTGCTGTCATCCAGCAGTCTGGAGTGTTGTTCAGAGTGGAACTTAATGAGATTCAACAAGGGCAAATGTAGGGTCCGGCACCCAGGGAGAAACAGCCACATGCATTAATATAGGTTAGGGGTAGACCTGCTGGAAAGCAGCCCTGAGGAGAAGGATCTTGGAGCCCTGGTATACAGTAAGTTAACCATGTGCAATGTGTGCTTGTGGACAAGAAGGCCAGTGGTATCCCAGAGTGCATTAAGAATCGTGTGGCCTGTAGGTCATCTTCCACCTCTATTCTACCCTGGTGAAGCCACATCTGGAATAGTGTGTCCAGTTCTAGGCTCCCCAGTTCAAGAGAGACAGGGAACTACTGGAGAGAGTTCAGTGGAGGGGAACAAAGATGACTGGAGGACTGAAGCATCTCTCTTACAAGGAAGGGTTGAGAGAGCTGAGCCAGGACTATTTAGCCTACAGAAGACTGAGAGGAGATCTTATCAGTGTCTATAAATATCTAAAGGGTGGGTGCAAGGAGGATGGAGCCAGGCTCTTTTCAGTGGTGCCCACTGACAGGAGAAGGGGGAAAGGGCACAAGCTGTAACACAGGAGGTTTGATCTAAATATGAGGAGAAACTTCTTTACTGTGAGGATGATGAAGCACTGGAGTAGGCTGTACAGGGAGGTTGTGGAGTCTCCTTCTCTGGAGATATTCAGAACCTGCCTGTATATGACCCTGTGTCACATGCTCTAAGCGAACCTGCTTAGAGGAAAGGGGGGTTGGACTAGATGATCTCTAGAGATCCCTTCCAA
Organism: Megaceryle torquata; assembly: GCA_024611175.1. Taxonomy (NCBI): domain Eukaryota; kingdom Metazoa; phylum Chordata; class Aves; order Coraciiformes; family Cerylidae; genus Megaceryle; species Megaceryle torquata. The sequence continues at coordinate 3,290 of JANIJG010014502.1, forward strand.
CTCCAATGATTCTGTGATTCTGAGAGATTCTTCTCTCAGGCCACTTCAGGGTCTTCCTGTCCTTGGCTTGGGAGACACATTAAACCTGAGAGTGTTATTCAAGGCTTTGACATTGATTTCTGGGGTGTTATTAAGTGGATTTGTGGCTTTTCCTATGTAAGACCATTTTCAAGAGAAACTTCAGTTTGTATGACTACATCTGGTTTGTTGATCACAGTTTTCCTTCTTAATTTTCCTTTATCTTCATATTTATTTAATTTTTTTAATTTTATTTCAGCTGTATTGTAATGTGGTAAACTGAATTCACATCTTTCTACTGAACAGCAGTTTCATCTTTTTTTTTTTTTAAATATTGTCATTGTTTCATTTCTCTATTTCTTGTCTCGTATTCATATGATATTAAGCTTTTTTTCAAGCCTTCTTGCCATTGTTGAAAGCTTTGTTGATCTCTTCTGTATTCCCACCTCATCTATGTTTGAGGATAGAATATGAATGTAGATTAGCATCTGTTTTTATACTGATGTCTTTTGTGGTTTGACATCATATTTCAATCTCTAAATTACTTTATGGCAATTTTTAGAAGTAAAATTCCTGAGATTTTAATTTGCTAATGATTTGGCTTCCAGTCTTAGTGTTGAAGTCCACCTGAAACTTACTGAAAAAGTTTTTTTCTTTGTATGTGTATTAGGAATTCCCTAACTTTTTCAAATTTTATTTACTGACATTATAGAGAAGTTGCAACAATTCTTTAGCCAGCCTTATATACCATGGCAAAGAAATACTTCTATATGTGTGTAAGACTGATTCATAATATGTTTGCAGACATTATTTAAGAATTTGGTTTTAGTTAAAAAAACTTAAGAAGAAAATAAACATAGTAGCTGTGAGCACAGACATTCTGAGCTTCAGCTGTTTATATCACACATTAACTTTTTTTCGAGTAGAATTCATCAATATTCTGTATGATTTCCTCCCAAGTCCTTACAGTTTCATGGATCATTTACCTGATTATCCAGTATGGATTCTGGGATGGGAAATCCTCACAGAAAAATATTTTTTAAAATTATAAAAAATAAAAAATCATCCAGTGCTGAGATACTACAGCAGTATAGAGACTGCAACAATTCAATCTGACAATGATTCTGGATTATGAGTGGCATTACACCAGAACAGTTACCCTGCTATCTCCAAAGGTCTAAGGCTGATTTAAAATAAAATTAAATAAACAATACAAACAAACAAACAAACAAAACCACACCAAAAAACAAGAAAGCAAAGAATTAGAGAAGCAATTTTTTCAACCTAATCATGATCTTGTCACTTATTTTTTGAACATGAGAATCCATCATCAAAAAGCCTTTGTCAGTTCTAAGGCACCATCGAAGCAATCCTGAGCAATAGTGCAAACACAAATAACTGATAAGACCCTTCACTGTTACAGCTTTAAAACACTTAAAGAGCTTCAGCAAGACAATTACTTCAATCAAGTAGATTCCCTTTGTATCACATATAGAGAGCTTCTCTAGATAGTCAAACTTTGTTACATATGACCATTTCTGTTCAAGGTTTAGAGAATATAGTGAAACAATAGGAGATCAGATTCCCTGATGCTGATTTCTCCTCTGCCAGAAAATAGACACAAAAAAAATTATCTGGTGTTATTGTGTGTTGAAAGGAAAATTGTCTGCTAAAAATAAAAAAGTTTCAGCACAGTCTTTTGGTCTGTAGTTCTTAGACATTACTGCTTTTAAGATTATTTATCTTGTGAAGGAAAGTTTGACAGAAATTTCAGCCAAAGTGTATATAGTTGTTTACACTTATAAAGCTATTGTAGCTGATACTTCTGTAATCAATCAATCAAATGTCATTAAAAACAAACAAACAAAAACCCACCAAAACAAACAAAATAACCCAAGCACCCTTGCAAGCAATAAAATAATTCTTAGGAATGTAGAACCTGGAACTCACTGTAGAATTAAGAGTGATGCCCACATTCTTCCCACAGGGCTTGGATGATTTCTCATTAAACATCTTCCATTAATGGACTCAGGAGTTTGTTAATGAGCTGAGATGATGTGGTGCTGTTCTTTTGTAACTATGTGTTAGCAAACGTAAAATAAGAAGTAATCCTGTACTATAGAAAGATGGATGACAATAATTTTCTCCTGTCCTTTGACCTATGGATATATTTTTTGTTTGAATTGCCACTGTAATCTTAATCAAAAGCTGTTGCATTGCCGAGATTCCTCAGGATAGTTTATGCTTTTTATGTAGTATAATATACTATGCAGTTATGCTTCACAATGTGGTGATCTAATAGTAGAATAGTTCTGAAAACTCTTTGGTTTAAATTTTACTTTTAACATTTTAGTTATGACCAGGGTTAGCCACTCAGTTTGCTTATGATATTGCAAGTATTTAAGTGGACCATGTATAAACATATACATTTAAAAATGAACTATCTTGGTTTGCTGTCTGTATTACGCTAGCTTTTATTTCTTAGAAATATGATACAGCAACCTAAAAATGTTTTGTGATAGTACTAGAGAAACATTGATTCCATTGTTCCTTTAAAAGGCTCAAGGTTAGTTCTAGAACAGCTGTTAGTTCACAGTAACTCTGTCAGAAAGATCTATGCAACTGCACGAGATAAAAATTTGGTGCCAAGATTTTAATAAATTAAAAAGAAAGTTAAACAAAATACCCTTATCTGAACAAATTAATTCATTTACATTTTCAGTTATGAGAGTCTTTTGATAGTCTTTTAAATGAGGGAAGAACTATAGGTTCAAAACTCAAAGAAAAATAAAAAGTCAACCATTTCAGGGAGTGAAATTGTCATTTTGTTTAATATTCAACTGTTTTAGCTGAATTGAGTTTACCTCTTAAAGTCCCAGCCTTGGGAAAAGAGAAGTTGTTTGTTTGTTTGTTTGTTTGTCCAGGAGCACTCTAAATTCGGCAAGAATTTATCATTCTGCAAGGTTTGTGGGAGAGTGTGTAGTACTCTCAGATGGCTTCAAATCAGACCTAAACTTCTGTAAGTCTTTCCTAGGTCTTCATGACCATAACTTTAATTTGTGAAAAATTTTATTGAGAAGAACTTCAGGCAGTAAGAGCATTTTCTTTGTGGTTATTTCCCAGTTAATTGTGTTCCACAATTTCAATCTAGGTAACAGAGTGACATTTGTGGTGCAAACCCAAGACAAGGTATGCTTTATGTGAAGCTCATTTTCTTTCTTCCCTACAGCAAACTATCACCCCTTTCAGATCTGGATTATGTTCTAAATCAATCAGAATGAGGACATTTTATACTGAATTTAATGAAACACCATACTCAGACACCCAGCTTGTTCATGTTATAGCACCAGCAAACAGGCAGTGAATTCAGCTTTCAGTTCCACCTTGGGCTTGCTAGCCCTGTTTTGCAGTGTGAAGTCAACATGAAAGTTTAAACATTTTAAGATTTTTTTTCCTCCAGTAAAGCCTTTTCATCCATCTATGATAACCTGCTGTTGCAGCTGCTGAAATTCACAGCCTATGCATGTTTAAGGATTTTAGCACTACATGTGCTTGGAACATCCCTGGATTTCTCATTCCTTTTCCTTTACCTGACACCTCCAGTAATTTGGAGTTTGAGTACATCTGAGGAGGCCAGTGTGTTTCTCTCAAACATTTTGGAATTGGATGTAATGTTAAGTTCTGGAAAATTCTTTGATGATGACTAGATTTTATGTGTAGCTAAATAGATAGATGGGGTACATTTGGAGAGCTTGCATAAATTTATATATGCTGGGTTAATAATTTTCAGGGATGTATATTTAACTGTCTTGTACAAGCACTTGGAATACATGCTTATAAAATAGATCTAAAGAACTTTGTAAATCCATGCAAAGAATAGCGTATATAAAGAAGAGTGAGGCCGGCAGGTTGAGGGAAGTTCTCCTCCCCCTCTACTCTGCCCTAGTGAGATGACATTTGGAGCTTTGTGTTCAGTTCTGGTCTCTCCAGTTCAAGAGGGACAGGGAAATACTAGAGAGAGTCCAACAGAGAGCTATGAGGATGATTAAGGGACTGGAACATCTCTCTTACGAGGAAAGGCTGAGAGTCCTAGGACTATTTAGCCTAGAAAAGAGAAGACTGAAAGGGGATCTTATTAATGTTTACAAATATCTGAAGGGTGGGTGTCAAGTAGAAGGGGGCAGTCTCTTTTCAGTGGTGTCCTGTGACAGCACGAGAGGTAATGGTGGCAAGGTGAATCACAGGAAGTTCCATCTCAACATGGGGGAAAAACTTCTTCACTGTGAGAGTGACAGAGCCTGTAACAGGCTTCCCAGAGAGGTTGTGGAGTCTCCTCTAGAGACTTTTAAGACCCACTTGGATCTGTTTTGTGTGGCATGCCCTAGGTGTTCCTGCACTGGCAGAGAGTTTGGGCTTGATGACCTCCAGAGGCAGAGAACACCTGCCATTCTATGATTCTATGAAATAAGGAATAAAAAAGGATGACCTATAGTACAGAAAATAATTGTTCTGATGACACTCATATAAAAAGTGGTATTTTCTTTACCTATTCCAAGATACAATTTGGAGTCTAATTCCTCTGTTACACTGCCCTTTTAAAGATATGAAGGAAGATATCCTATCTTATACACTTATACATACACATATATACACTGTATGTACATACATTTATTTAAATATAAAAATCAGAGAATGTAGAATCACAAAACACAAATTCTCTCATTCCTGACTTTAAATTAAAATTTAAAATTAAAATATCCCAGTTGCTTAATAATTCAAAGCAGCAGAAATATTTATTGCAGTCAATCTTCACTTGAAGACCTGTTTTCTGTTGCTTTATCCTGAAGTAGTCAAGTAAATGGGTCAGATCTCACTGTAAGAAAGCCTACTTTTTGTGACTGACTATAAAGGAGTCTAGACAACTATTCTGGATGCTGATACCTAAATTTGGTCAGAGAAGTCCTATTCCAGAAGTTTAGTTGAAAGTGATTTATGAAATCTTAACCACTGTGAAAAAATGAGACTGTTTTTTCCTCTGCACTTTGAAACATGGCTGCAATGGTCAATGTAACAGTGATGTGCCTGTTATTTACACTATGAAACTTACTGAACTATGATCAGATTATAAATCTTTGAAATATAGTAATATGATTGCATTTTAATAAGAGATTTAGACATTGACAGATAAAATCTGAAGATTGGTTCACTAAGAAGCCTTTTAAGAGAGTTTAGGCTGTGTAAATGGGACTCCTCCCACTTAACTTTGGATGCTTAAACACCCCCCCCCCCCCCCCCCAAATGTGAAGGTTTGTCATGTTTGTTTTTTATTGGGGTTTTTTGATGTTCTGATCAAATGGGATTCAAATGGGTATCTTAAAAGTGATACTTGTGTTCCACTGGCTGAGAGATTGGTTGACAGGTTCAGGTTGTACATACTTTTTTGTTAGATCCTATTGCATTTGCCAAATCAGTTCATAGAAAACGTCACTGTTTATAAGTTCTAAACTTTTAAACCTGCACATAGTACTTAATTATTCTGAAAAGGAAGAGGAAAAGTCCTTCAGGAGGCAGTATTCTTTAAGATTTTAATATATTCCATCTCCTTAACTTACTTAAGTGAATTGTGTCCTTGTGTAACTAAAACCAGACTTTGAGAAAGTTAATAATTAAAACAAATGTTATCTAAATCCATGGATTAATCTATGAAACACCTCCTAACTGCATATGGTTTTGCACACAAATTAAGTAGACTTCATGTCAGAAACCAGCCTCCTTATTTCAGGGAAAATCCAGGAACGCAAATGATAGAATCCGACTAAGAGTTGAAACATCCTTAAACTGATAGTATGTCTTTGTCCCTTCCTTCCTCTCTTGTCAAGTTTTTATTTTCACTCATGTCTTGGAGCCTTCCCGTTGTCTTTGTCAAACTTTGGATCAGGTCATCAAAAAAGACATTCCCTCCTCTGAGATAAACTAGCTTCATAGTCATTTAAAAAACTCACCTCTAAAAAGAGGGGTGAATTAATAGATATCACCTGTATTTCACAGATGTATCAACATTCTGTGTTTCTATGAAACATAATAATGTTCATCTGTAGTCTTTCCTGATTTAACTCTACCAAAACATACTTGGATTGTTCAGCTATAAGGCCTTTTCTGAGAAAAGACTTCAGGAGATGGGTAACCTATTACATGTTCTACTTCACTGGTTATAAGAAAAAAATACTTAATGTTTATGGGTTGCCTACTGCTGTCTGACTGTGTTATAGATAAAAGGTTACTGATCAAGCAGATTGATATAGTGAACTCAGTAGTCCAAGATATTTTTTCAGAAATGCAACAGGTGAGATGGATAGAAGGAAAGATTCCTCAAAGAGCAGGTGAAGTTTTGAGCTATTTAGTCATAGAGGCCAGAAGAGATGGATTATTGGTATTTATGTCAAAAGTCATGTTGACATGGTGCTTAGGGACGTGGTTTACTGGTGAACTTGGCAGTGTTAGGTTTATGGATAGACTTGATGATCTTAAAGGTCTTTTCCAACCTAAGCGATTCCATGATCATTGGTGTAAGGAATTTTTCCTTGGTTCAAACTGCTGGCATTTATTCTCTCCTCCCTGTCTCAAAGTGGCTGAAAATTCTTAAAGTGTATTAAATACTAGAACCTCAACAGAAATACAAATTGAAATAAAAGTGGACAGATACCTTTCTGAAATATTAGTAAGCATAATGAAAAAATTCTCCTTCTAACATCTTGCCTGCATTGGGGCTGTCAGTGTCAGTGAATTCTCTTCATTTCGAGATGGCATTTATTTTCAAGTACCCATATAAAATACAAAGTTTCACAACTCTTGATATGGAAAAGAGGTAATTTTTATTCAACTCTATTTGATGATGACCCAACTTAGTAAACTTTATTACATATTTCTTATTATTGTCTCACAGAAAAAAAAGGAAACCTTCATTTAATCAAATTGTTCATAGACTACTGTATTAGCTATTTATCTCCTGTGATTTAGGGATAAATTTGGAAGGAGACATGAAATTAGTTTAGTGTGGATTTCTCCGTTCCCTTAGGAATATTTATTCACAGTTAGCATCTTTAGCATTTAAAAAAACCCAAGGACTGAGATATTAAGGGCCAAATACACACTTAGAAAAAAAAGGAGACACACCTGAACCATTGAATGTATAACAGAATAAGTAAGACAAAGATAATCTGCAAGTGTCATGGTTTAGGACCAGCCAGACAGTACTAAGCACCGTGTGGCGTAACTCACTCCTAACCCTCTCCAGTGGGATGGGGAGGAGAAAATGCAACAAAAAGGCTCAAGGGTTGAGAAAAAGGACAAGAAGGGCTCACTCTCCTATTATGGTCATGGGCAAAAGACAAAAGACAGACTCAACTTGGGGAAACAAAATCAATTTAATTTAAACAAAAAAATCCACCACCAATTTACCAGTAGAATCAGAGTAGGACAGTGAGAGAAACAACTGAATCTTACACTTGTTTTCACCCCCACCTGTCCCTTCTTCCTGGTCTCAGCTCTGTTCCAAATTCTCTACTTCCTCCCCTCCATCAGCACAGCAGGGGAGGGAATGGGAGTTGTGGTCAGTCTGTTCCATGTTGTTTCTGCTGCTGCTTCCTCCTGAGGGAGGGCTCCCCTGTTGTAACATGATGTCCATCCCTTGTGACAGACTTCCACAAACTTCCACAACTAGTGTGCGTCTCTTCCATGGGCTGTAATCCTCCCAGCAACAGACTGCTCCAGTAAAGACTTCCCTCAGAGTTATGGGCTTCTTTGGGATCAGACACCTGCTCTGGTGTAGGGTCCTTCACGGACTGCAAGTGGGATTCTGCTCCACCGCTGATCTCCATAGGCTTCAGGGGGTCAGCCTGCTGTCTTACCAGTAGCTGAAGGGGAAAGGCTGCTCCGGTGTATCTCCCTCACTGCTTCCTCATTGACCTTGGTGTCCACATTGTTGTCTTTCCCATATCCTACTCATCTCCAAAACAAAAGAGCTCCCAAAACAAAGGAACTTCCTCGATAGTTTTTCCACCAGATATTTAAATATGTTACCACCAAGGTGCTGATTGGCTTGGCCTTGGCAGTAGGTGGGTCCGACTTGGAGATTGGGGAGGTTCTCCAAGCTTCTTACAGGACCCATGCTGGTAGCTCCTTTCCCCATTACCAAAATCCCTTCAGACACAAATCTAACACAGCAAATAAGCAAAAATTTCATAAAAGATAATTTTAGCTTTTGCTACTGAAGTTAATGGTTTTGCCAATGAAGTGTAAATAACACCATATCTCTATGCCAAAGTGAAGGCTGCTTGCAGTTCGGTTATGTTGTTTAACTGTTGGTAAATGTTGGGCCATAATCCTTTGACCAAAGTACAAAATGAGAACAAGTTATTCTAGAAGTTTGGTGATTAAAGACGATAAAAATCTGTATTGTGTAGTAACTGAGATAAGTAGTTTGGGAGAGATTCTGAGACAAATGAGGGTTTTATGAATAATATCAGTCAAGTCTTCGATAGTCTTTTTTTACTTTCAGAAGAGGTAGCTTCTGCTGTATCATGGCTATTATTTTTCTTTTTGTTATATTGCTTAGGACTACATACTTCAGCACTAAAGAGTTGAGAGTTTTATGTTTAATTTGTTAATATCCTATGTAATTAATAAATAGATGTTTCTTTGTTTCACGATAAGCACAAAAGGACAAGATGAACACTGTAGGGGAAATGGCAGGCAAAAACTCTGGTTTTGAACTACATTGACATGAATTATAGATAGACTATTACAAGAGATTTCCATTTTTCAGGCCTCTAGCTAAAGAATTGCAGCTCAAAGTACAAGGTTAGAAATGGGGTTTTTTTGGAAAAAAACACACTGCACTATTTTAGCCAGATTTGTCCACGTTGTGTATATTGCAGTATTAGTAGAACTAGGTTTTAGCAAACAAAAGTCATCATTTTTCTTTCACAATGTAATAGCAAAACATTTCAGTGCTGTGATTTCAAAAGAGGTGATTTAGAATGTGCAGAAATTCTTCTTAAAAGTATTTTTGGGTTCTGAATGGCTAGAGTTGTAGATACTTCAAATTCTTATTTCCTTGTAGAGGTTTATGCATGGTTTTCATAAACTAAAATTGTAGGGAAAAAAAGTAATAAAAATTTGAAATACATGCTTCCCAAACCTGCAGCTGTCATGAAATAACAGATAATACTGCCTACAAGGTCTGTTTACAAATAAGAAAGTAAATAACACCAACCTCAATTGGTTCTTTAGGTAATTGACTGGGCAGGTCCTCAGTTACAGGTAAATGGATGCCTCAGATTTCAGATATCATCTAAGTGATTTAGACCAAGTTTATTCTGCTCCTTTGGATGTTACAGACCAGCTGTTTAGACTATTGCAAGACACCTTTTACCTGCCATAAGGAGAAGTCTATATGAAATTATTAGCTCCATTCTTTTGCCTGTGAGACCTGGGGAAAAACCTGCTGCTCAAAGTTCTAGATTTTATTTAATCATCTGACTCACAGTGCTATCTACTGTAAAATGTAGGAAGTTACATTAAAATGTTCTTGTGGAAATGTTCCCAACTCTGGTTAAAAGTGGAAAACTAGGAGTTATTGTGTTTGTTCATATGTGTTCCAGCTATTTAAGTTAGAGACGTATATAAGAAATTATTTTTAATAAGAGCTAGCTTTCACTTGGCCTGTTTTGTACTTTTATCTCAATCCCCTCATCAGTAGCTCTTAAATTGCTCCCATCCTTTTGTCAGGGTTTTGTTTGTTGTTGCTTTGTTTTGGTTTTTTGTTTGTTTGTTGTTTTGTTTTGTTGTTTGGTTTTGATTTGGTTTTGGTTTGGTTTGATTTGATTTGTTGTGTGGGTTTTGTTTATTTGATTTTGTTTTCCAGTTGTAAAAGTCTTGTTAATAAAACATGAAAGATGTGAGTACCAATAATTCTAGTTCTCCTTTCTTGGATTCATGTCAAGTCAATACTTTCAGGAAGAAACAAAAACAGCAAAGCATTTGGTTTTAAATTGTCTTGGTATGATGTGCTTGTCTCCTCCTTCTCACTGTTCAGTATAAATTCATACTGTTGAGAGAATAATTTTCCATTTGATTTAGATATTCTTCCTGAAGGACTTCTAAAAGAGCGTGGTAAGGAGAAAAAAAGGAGATGTATCTCTTCTTTTTTGTATCAAGAGATACCAGACTAGTGCCTCTTAACTGTTAGGAGAAAAATATATATTCTGAAAGTGAAGGGTCTCTAATTTATTTTAATTATTTTATTTTATTTTAATTTTTTTTTTCCTTATCTTGGTAAACCTCAGAGACTGGAAAGTTTCTCAGCTTATCTTTAGGCTGGACACTAGTTTTCATTAAAAAAACACTGTAAGTCTGATCCTCTGTGTTCTCAAGGCCTCAATTTTCATTATTTATAGACATAGAAACAAAGCAAATTAGGAGTAAAATGCTAACTAATTAGAATGTTTGCGAACTGTGAGTTTAAAATGCTTTCATAAAGATGCTTTATGTTATACATAGAGTTAAGGAGACTCAAACTCTCCTAAGTTATCCAAGAATAGCTTGTGTCGTTCTTTTCATCTTCAAAAAGACTTCACTTCTTCTGGCAGTTGTCCCAGCACAGTGTATTCTCTCAACTTTCAAGCAATTTCAGTAAGTTTAAAATATTGTATTTCCCTTTTGATACTTCTTTTCAGTTCCTTCCTTCCTCACAGCAAGGGTCCTGTCAACTCAGGAAGATTTTTTGGTTTCACTCATCCTTCCTGATTTTCAGTTTCTTGTTCAGATTCAGGTTCTGCTCTTCACAGCCCTGGTTTCATCATCTCTTACTTGTCCTGCCCTATCTCTCAGAATAGTATGCCCAACAGCCTTTTTTCTCAGAACAACTTAAAAATCCAAGTTTCAGCAATCTCAAACAATGAAAAATAAGCCCTCCTTTGTCACTTTCACTTCTAGATGATTTTTATGGACAATGGATTTCAACAATACATCGAAATTAAGCTAACAAGATAATTTTCGGGGCTGTCCAGACCTGTGATGTTAAGTAGTCTTCATCACTGAAATGTGACCATCATTTCTTAGCCTGTGTATGGGTACTAACATACCCTCCAGAGAAGGAGGGTCCTTGCACAGCCTAAAATGATCTCTCTGTCAGATCCTAATTTGACAAGGTATTTAAAATGTATTTGAATTGTGCTGACTAGAGTGCTTAAGCCACTCTCCCAGAACCTAAGACTTTTCTTCTACTAAAAACTCAAACTGAAGTGAAATTTGATACTTCTTCCCAGGAAGTGAGATAGCAAAGAAATTAAGGAAGTAAAGGTCCTTATAAATACTTAAAATATGAAAAGTAAATAAAAGTTTGAATTACTTAATTAAGGTGTTTATTTTTACGTGTTATTTGTGGCCCTATCACTTACAGTTATCATTGCTAAAGTAGGTCATTATTCTCTTTTATAATATAATGCCAGGATATCTGACTTCCTACCTACTTAAAATTCATATTGTAGAGGAATATGCCCCAGGGAGTATTTTCATGTACTAGAAATGGCTTTCCATATCTGATAAACTGCTTAGGTTTGAATAGTGCAGCAATTTCCTTGCCTCCCCTGAAATGGACCAAATATACTTTGTATAGTCTAACTCAAATAATTTCAAGGTAGATTAGAAGCGTAGGCTTGCTTTAGGTGAAATTCACTTTCCAAAAAACCTCAAAGAGATTTAAACACTGCGCAGATCTTGTAATTCTCTACACACTAGTAAACTTTAATTTTCCATTCTGAGAATTTGAAGTCGATGGAGCATCCTTTAACTACTGTCCTAATAAGTAGCTCGTACTGAGGGCTAAGGTGCTATGTGGCTGTCACCACAACTAGTATGTGGTATGTTGTGCCATATATCTGAATCTTGACAATGGATTCATGTCAATTTCCAAATCCCAGGAAAAGGAATGAGATTAATTGTAATTCATCAGACTTTATAATAGATTACCTAGTATAAATGGCTGCATATCTGAGGATGGAGGCCTACTCTCAGCTGTATATTAAACATAAAATATCATCTATGAATCCTATTTATACTATTCCTTCAAGATTAGGCACTTGGAATACTTCTGATGCAGCCCAGGATACCATCAGCCTTCTTTGCCACAATGGCACATAGCTAGTTCATGTTCAGCTTGGTATCCACCAGGACCCCTGGGTCTTTTTCTGCCATGGAGTTGTTCTGCCCCAGGTGCGGGACTTTGCACTTGCCATTGTTAAACTTCTTGAGGTTCTTGTCAGGCCATTTCTCCAGCCTGTCCAGGTCCCCCTGGATGACAATACAATCCTCTGGTGTATAAGGCACTCCTCCCAGTTTGGTGTCATCAGCATACTTGCTGAGGGTACACTCTACCCCATCATCCAGATCATTAGTAAAGATGTTGAACCATTAATGCAGTATTGACCTCTGGATGCAACATTGATACTGCTAGTTACTGACCTCCTACTGACTTCATGAAGCTGATCACCATCCTCTGAGCCCAGCCATTGAGCCAGTTTTCATTTCTGCTCATCCAGCCCATACATCAACAGGTTCTTTATGAGTATCTCATGGGAAACAGTATTGAAATCCTTACTGACATTAAAGTAAGAAATAATCACTGTTCTCCCCTCATACACCAAACCAGTCACTTAATTTTAAAAGTTTATCAAGTTGGTCAGACATGATTTCTCCCTTAGTGAATCTATGCTGATTGCTCCTACTAATTTTCTTGTCTTTCATGTGCTTAGAAATGTTTTTCAGGATTAGCTGCTTTTCTTCATGGGAAGATTGCAAAATACAGCAGTCTATTGGAGAATATAGAACTACATCTTGGACATTTTATTTTATTTGGTTGTGGCTAGCACCAAATAAAATAAAATGTCTGAGATGTGGTTCTATATTCAAAGGTATTCAGACTCAGATAAAGTTTTTATTCTTTTGTAGCTCTTAATAGTGTTATATTTTAGGCCTCTTAGTAATACACTTTAGTGTACCTCTTAAGTGAGTCAACATGTAAGTCTTGAATTAGGTGACGTTGTTCAAATGTGAGATATTAATTCTAGAGTCATGGGATGTCATCTGAAAAGACTCTAGACATTTCTGTCAAAGACCTATCAGTGAAAGCCATCAGATGATCTGACCTTACTAGACAGTAAGGAAAGAGAAGAAAGCCGTCAGATGTACAGATCAATTAATTACTATGAGAAAGTTCATGCCTTCTGTGTTACAGAGGCCAGTACTTTTAAAATTAACATTAACATGCAATGGATACAAATCCATCAGCAATTAAAAGTTCAATTTTGTATATGATCAATCAAACTGACATACGGATGTAACCTATGGCTCATTGTCTCCCTCAAGTGGATAATGCAAGAATGGGGATTTATTTCTTCTAGACAAAGATTTTTTGGGGTTTATTCCATCCTGTTTTGAATAATTCTTCTGTTTGAGGGAACAAGATTTGATACATGCAGCCAGTTTGACCAGGAATATGAGTATACAAGGTCATCATTAAAAGCTGTGAAGATACAAAACTTGGGAGGATTTTCCTTGGCCAAACTAACAACAACAATTCTTTCTTTGCCCATGAGCTCTACCAGAAGTCCTTATGCTGTACAGTAAGACACAGGTTTCCTGAAAGACCACCCCATGTTGTTCACAACTGCAAGAGGATGAAAAATAAAACAATGGCTGGCAGGAAGAACAAAATATTCAGTTGTCTGCAATCTGAAATCCCAAAAGTTTGCTTCAGTGTTTTCTGTGGCAGGGCACAAGCTGTGAACTATTCATGTTGAACAAGTGTCAGTACTCAGATTTGGATCATTAATTTGGACAGAATGTGTTTAGAGCTGTTAAACCTTAGCATCCAGAATCCCTGAGAGATTATTTTGGTCGGGTTTGGGTCTTTGTAAATCTGGCATTTTCAAAAGATTTCATGAAAACTCTTTTGAAAGATCTTAAATTCTGTCAGTGTTTACATTATCATAGCTGACCTAAATTTAAAGATAAGGCGGGAAAAAAGAAGTGTTAAATATTCAGATGGACTAAGTATTAGTGATATATTTTTGTGGGGAAATAATTTATCTGTCATCCTTATGTAATTTAATTTTGGAAGGCTTAAAGCAATTAGGCTACAGTTTTACATTACTTCTAACTTTGAGGTATAAATGCACCTAATGGAGTGGGAAAATGATAAACCCAGATTCCATGAGAGTGGTGGAACATTGGAACAGGTCGCCCAGGGAGGTAGTTGAGGCTCCATCTCTGGAGATGATTCAAGGTGAGGCTTGACAAGGCTCACCTGATTTAGTTGAGGATGTCCCTGCTCACTGCAGGGGGGTCAAACTAGATGACCTTTAGAGGTCCCTTCTGGCACAAACCATTCTATGTTTCTGTGATTCTATTTAATTCTCTTTATTTAGAAATAATACCAGAAAAAACAAACAAACCCAAAGGTTATTCTCACAAAGATCTTTGCAAATTTGTTTACTTTTTAATGGGGTAAAATTCTTATTGACAGTTACAAAACATTTTAAACAGCTGGTGAAATATGACATATATATTCTTATCTAAGAAAGTTTTAAATTTTCAGCGATAAAAAAATAAGCAAGCAAACAAGTTTGTTTGTTTGTTTGTTTGTTTTCTTGTAAGAGCCAAAAGCTTGTGTGACAAATTCTCTAGTATTTTGAATATTGACAAACTAGGCCTGTGCTTTCCTGTATGTTTCTTTCTGGTAGTCAATACCGATAAAGTTCAAAGTTGCCACAGTGTGGGCAACTTAACTTGGGAGAAACATAACAAGAAACTTCATCAGTATTGAAATTAAGGGATTTTGCAATAGTCAAAACCTGAGAAAAGAGAATCTCAGAGCATCTTCCCATTATGCCACTGACTTGCTGTGTGATCTTAGGCTTGTTGTTCTAACTTTCCTGCTACAACTTTCTTCCTTTGAGTAATAATAAGACATATGCAAACTCCCTAAATATCCCAAGTGATGTGTTGATAAGAGCACTGATGACATTAGGAACCTCTTTCCTTTCTGAGGGAAGACCTGCATAAACTGTTGGCTGAGGAAAGCATTGAGGGTTCCATGTCTGGACAGAAATGTAACCCAGGCAACAAGGGAATATATTCTGCATCAATATATTTGAGGCGAAATGATTACATGAGGGTATTACACAGTCTATCTACAATAAAGGGAGGGGTGGGGGTGGACTGAAATGCCACATCCCTTTTCTTCCCTTCCTTCCTTTTGAATGACGTATTTTTATGTTTGCCTTGTTTTGTGTTTGTGGTCCGAAAAATCTGGATAGTAACAGTGCAAATGCAGTCAGTGATAAACACTGCAAGTTGCACACCTCTGCTTGTGAACTACTTGCATGGATGTTTGCTAATCTAACTTCATGCACTTCCCACCCTTTGCCTCTAACCGCAACACTGACCTGTCTCGGCTTCACAGATATCGTGGAGATTCCTTGGTCACTCCCCTGGTGATCCCCGCGATTCCCTTCTCTCCTGGAGGAGCCCACAGAGCTCAACTTTCCGCAGTGTTGTGCTGCTTGGTTGCCTAATAAGCAACCCCCTTATCCTGTCTTGGACCTCCTCAGCTCCCCTTACTTCCTAAGGTGGCATGAAGTGCTTTGCTTTAGCAGTGGATTTATTTTTTTACAAGAGTTATCTCCATTACAGCTTCAGGCAAATGAACTGACTAATGAATTTTCTGTCGGCCATGGAAGTGCGCTGCAAGTAATTAAGGGATGTGCTGTGGGGCCGATTAAGCTGCAAGTCACAGCGGCCAGAGCCCAATCGCGGCAAGTCTGTCGCGGTCTGTGCCGCCTGCGCTCGGCTCTACAATGGGATCATTGACTATTTATTTCCTTCGCACAACAACTCTGCTGTTTACTTAATTATAGGAGCTTTTCAGTCACCAACCCCCACCCGTCCCAGTCCCATCTCTCCGACGTTCTTCGAGCCCCCTGCCTCCGATAACCAAGAGCTCCCTAGTTGATCACTTGGATAGATGAAGCGTATCAACGCTATCAACGCTTTGTGGGGTGCGGGCAGCACTCCCCCGCGAATGCGGGCAAGGGAGTTTTCCGTGAGGGAAAAGCAAGGGGACGAGGTTTTTTCCCGTCAAACTGCACAGCACGTCTGCTCGGAGACGAGACATCGCGAAGGCTGCGGGGTGGAGGGGAGGCGCAGGGGAAATCCTGCAGCGTTTCAAGGCATGTCCGAGACGCGAAACAAAATCGGGAGAAAGGGCGAACAGGCAGACGCCTGCGGGGGCGAGTACGCCTGGGCGAGAGAGGAAAGGAAGGGTGTGTGTGTGTTTGTGTTGCATTTCACACCCTAGTTCATCAGGCAGGCCTTGGTTCTGTGGTAAGAGCCTCCCTCCCGCAGCGTTGCCGCTTAGGAGCGAATCAGCCGTGTAGGGGGGCATAGGCGTTCGCAGCTCCAACGGAGAGCGCTCGCCCTCCTTTCACACCCCCCCCACCCCCACCCCGGATTCCCTTCCAGCCTGGATGAGGTGGAGAAGTGCCCAAGCTCAGTCCCCGCTAGTCCACGGAAAGAGCGGGGACAGGCGGGCTTTGTAATGAGGAAGGAGTTGAGAAGCAGCCAAAGGCACTTGTACTTTCTCTAGCACCCTCGCGGACTGCAGTAGTCTGGCTCCGCTCATCCCAGCACCCACGGGGCAAAAAGGGGAGGCAGAGAGGTCACTAAGTGCCGTTTTGCAGGCGGAAGGTTCCAAGCTCCCACACCCTCCGTGTTTACAAAACAGGGTAGAAGGGTCTCGGACTTTTAACGCCCTGAAAACTCGCCGCCCGGCGAGCTCGGGCCCCTCGGGCGACGGCGGGGGAGGAGGAGAGGTGGAAGCGCTCCTGCTTCGCCTGCCTCCCGCGAAGCCCTGCGGCCGCCGGTGGGTAGCTGGGCAGGCAAGCAGCAGCGGCGGCGGCGGCGAGGCTTGGCGTTGCGGGGAGCCGAGAGCGGCGGCTGTGGAAAAAGCGGTTTTCTGCTCCTTTAAAGGGCGCTGTGCAGCGCTCCCGACGGGAGGCGGATCTCCCTCTTTCCCTCCATCCCTCCTTCCTCCCTCCCTATTTCCCTCCCTCCTTCCCTCCCTCGCTCGGCCGCCGCTTGCCGCCGCCGTCAGTGGTGCCCGGACGCCGGCTGCACCGCAGCCCGGGCAGTCCCCGGCGTCCTGCCACCGCCCTTCCTCCCCCCTCCTCCACCTTCCTCTCCCTCCCCGCTTCCCCGCCCGCTGCTCAAGGTAGGAGAATGTCCCGGGTTCTCCGGCTGGTGGCCACGGCCGGAGGGGTTGCATGCAAGTGAGGGGCTGCTATTGGTGGGGGGGGTGAAGGTGGTGGGGATTCACCGTAGCCGCGTTGTGCCGAGATCTGGACACCGCAGTGTCTCTTTGGCCAGGTGTCTCCGGGCAAAGACGAGCGCTGAGCTGACAGACCCCAGCTCTGCTAGTGTGGTCGGTTCTTGTCGGCGGCATCTGTCCCTCCCGTGGGGTAGGCAAACCTGTCGCCTTCCTCTTTCCCGTTGCTCTGCACCGTCAGAGCCGTCACTGTCCCCACGCTGGAGGTTGAGGGGTGGGAAGTGAGGGCGAAGGGCCAGGATAGCACAGACACCGATGCCTCCCGCCCGGCTTCCGCGCTAGCTCGGAACTGCCCCCTACAGCCAGAGCGCTCTTCCCGGGCTGGGCTCAGGGTGGCCAAGCCGGCAGCCTTGGGGATGTACCCCCCACTCTCCTGGGGGAGCGGAGGTGAGAAACGGGCTCTAACTTCGCTAGAGTTGTGGGTGGACGAGAGTCTTTACTTCCTCGAGGTCTCCTTCTGCCCCTACTCGGCCCCCACCATGATGCCCAGCCAGCCCCCATTTCGGCTTATCGGCAATCCTATCATTTATTTCTGAACAAATTCAGTATTCTTTGGGTGAGCATCCATCGCTAACCCAGCCAGGGCGCTGTGTAAAGCAAGAGACATTCCTGCCTACAGTGGAGGCATGATTGCAAGAGCCGAGTGCGCCCTGAAAAGGAATGAATACATTATAATGGAAACCTCTCTTCACGTTTTCCTTAAAAACTTTTGAGGGAATAGAGCATAGAAAACATTAAGCAGCATCCTTCTCCTCCCAAAATTTTTCACAGCTTTCCCAACCCCGAAGCAAACTGAAGGGACGAAAGGCTGATCTGTAGCTAATGCTATAAATGTTTGTTCTTGCTGCTTAAAACCTGCTAGTAAAGTGCACTGCTGTGATACTCAAAAGTGCCTGAACAAGTAAGTCTATTGCATACTCAGTTTGTTAATTAGAATATACGTCTTTCCACTAGCTAAAAATTAATTACCATCTTAAAATGTCATTAATCATTGGTGCAGCAGAAACTTGGTTGTAAATTTGGACTGAGATAATAACAGAGAGAGGAGAACCTATGGTTTTTATAGCTGGTGGGAGTGAAGTGCAAGTGGGCCGCAATGTGTTTTTAAAAGATAATAACAACATTCATTTGAATACTTTGGCAAACGTTTAAAAAGGGAGGACTGTGTTACTGCTTTGTCAGCAAAGCTGCAACACTTGTTTCTAGGGATCTGGAGATGCTGGTCAGGTGTTGCAGTAAGCTATGGCTCTCCTCACACCAGATTGCAACAGCAGGCATGTGAATCCAAAGAGTTTGCAAGGATTTGCCAAAAAATGTCCAAGAAACAGAGCTTTGGGGGCTGTATGTTATACACATAATAAATTTGTATCAGTTGTTGATAGGATAAGACAAAGCAGTAGATTAAGTGATATTAAAAAATTACCATTTGTTCTTAGATACATAGCTATGACCTGAAAATGAAAGATATTTCCTTTTTAAAGTAATATGGTAAAACTATACATCCCAGTAGGTGGCAGCTAGATGGAACTGGGTTAACTTTTATTATGATAATAGCACATAAAAATAAGATCTGACAGGAAAAGCACCTGATATAATAAGGTAATCAGAATCACATACCTCCCCTTTCCAAATGAAACATTATGTACATAAGATCACCGTTTATACTTGACACATACCTAAAAATGTACTAGGCTTTTATTACCCAGAAAAGATTTAAAGGCCTCAGATTGTCTATTCTTTCCCTGTCTATAGCTGGAATATTATTTTTCATATCAGCTTCAGTTGAACATTGTCCTTCTGTATTAAAGATGTGTTACCACCATGTCTACGATAGATGACCAAATGTAAAGCAAATCAAAGCATATATCTAAGGAATTGTAGATTTCCCAGTTGCTGTTCACTAAAGTGTGGAGGGCAGTTTCATAAAGACTTAATCTGAAAAGAACTGTGTATCAGTGGTGACAAGCCCCCAAAACACAGGACCAGCTCCTCCAGCGTAACATTTTATTAGGGATTTCCAACCTTTGAACTGTACGTCTCACAGGGAAGGGAATATGAAAGGTGTTAAGAACATTTACCTGCCTTTGTATTGAAAAAATTCAGTAGGGTGAACAGAAGTATCTTTTTAAAGATTACCCTTCCCTTTCCCGAAGTAGAAATGAAGCTAAAGCCCAATTAACACAAGAATCTAGTATGGTGAATACTGAAGCTTTAGTTAATTGTGTAGTCTGTAAGTGAACGTCAGTCACAAGTTCTAAGCATCTGATGTCTCGCAAGATTTACTTCTTGATAAGGAACTGATAGTCTTGAGAAACTATTTCTGGATTAAGTACGATTTTCCTTCAAGGTGTGAGCTAGGGTTTAAAAGAAGGGGGGAGGACTGTTCACAGAGCATTAGGCGATGTATGATAGCTGATAAGGAGAGTGGTACTCCTGCTGAACCCATAAAATGCCATAAAATAGCCGGCCAGCTAACATAAGCAAGGGTATAATATGTGTCTTTAAAGAAGCCGATAACGGACTTTAATTTCCTTTCCATGCTGTGAAATGACTGGAAGGGAAAAAACAGACGTTTTGACACCAGAAGTGGCTGGTGGCGTAGGCGCGGCGGCGGGCCAGGAACGCTCTCCGTGGTGCTGAAAGGGCCGCGCCGGGCGCTGTCCGCGGTGCTGGGGCGGCAGCCGGCGGCGGCGGGGCGCTGGCAGCGGGGAAGCGTGAGCCTCAGGCAGGGGGTTCAGCGTGGGCTGCTGAGTATTTAATAGTAAGAGCAGTTAATCACAAGTTGGTTTATAATTCCGGTTATAAGAGCCACGGTGATTTAGGAGCTCTGATGGACTTGGATTACAGGTAGCTCTATTTTTTAATTTATTTTTTTTCAAGAGACCTTAGAAAATCTGACTGATAAAAGGAGTCATTTTGCCCCAAATTTATGTCTTGTCTAACGTGCTAAGGCTGACCACGAATATAATATTTTCAAAACTGCTTACCAAAATTAAATTATTCTTTAAAAAAAAACCCAAACAAACAAAACAAACCCGACCCAAAATGTTTAGAGAGGAAGATATATCTGAACATTCACAATTTAAAAAGTATCTAAAGATGCCTAATGTCCTTTATTTCATCAACACCCGTGGAAAGAGGAGGGAGGCAAAGAACGTTCACAGTATTCACATGGGTCGGTTTTATTTCTCCTTTGACTAAGATAAAATATGAACGAGTAGAATAGAATAAATGAAATAGAAAATACAATGAAAAGCATGTCTTTGCATTTTTACTGGGAGATATTCTAAGTGTGAACTGAAGGAGTCGCTAGATATCCTTGCTTTTAACACTAGGTGTTCTTTTTAAAGTGCTCCAATAGTCAAATCGTCTGATTGAATTCCCTGCTAGACTGCAGAACTAGCCATTCATGATACTTATTTTTGACACTGCAGTTATGCCTCCATCTTAAAGAAAAAAAAAATCAATGATGTTTAATAATCCCCTCGCAGAATGTACATTTCTTTTCATCATCATTTTACAGTGTTTTAAGTAAATGCATGCAGAAGAAATCAGTAAGACATAATGATAAAAAGTTACTGTGAATTGCTAACACTCTTAGGGATACAGAGCATCAACACTACACGTTATAATTTAAATGTTACTGTTACTTATTTACATGTCTACAATACATAGATATTATTTAAAGAATAAACTGTAATTCACTTCTGACATGCTCTATTTCTGATGGATTCCACAGTGTGTTCTCATTATCTTGGCATCATTGGTATTTATTTCTGTAAAGTGAGGTTTATTCTATGTTCATCTACATGTATCTGTGGGGAAAGTCTCTCTGTGATATTTTCCTTAGTAATAAAAGGCAGAGGAAGATAAAGGAGACAAAAGATGTCTGTAGGCAGAATGTAGAATAAAAATAATTCTTTTACTTGGTGAGGAATCTAGGAATTATCTTTTAATGTTTGTAATAAAGCTTACGTAGGTTCAGCAAAAGCTTCACTTAGATTGCAAAGTCTGACAGTCATTGTTAATGTATTTTAATGGATACAGGCACACAGCTAATTGTATTCCCAAGGAAAATCTGAAGTAGACCATTGAATGAGTTTATCCTCTTTGGCACACCTGTCCAGAAGACAAATTTCTGTGTCTGCATTTGCAGGTACAAACTCAGTATCAAACTGGAAAGTGCTATTGTTCTCACTGAGGACTGTAAAATGATAAACTACATAGATCTCTTAGTACATGGAGTAACAGCAGTATTTCCATAATATCATAGTGAAAGGAAAGCAGAGTGCGAAATAAGAGAGCGGTAGAATACAGTGGAGAACATAAACTAGTAAATCCCCAAGTTACTGTCTTTTAAACAACATTGCAGTTTCAAGCGAGTTGAGTGAAACAGGTCTGTGCATTCAACAAGGCTGTTTTGGCACTACCTTGTAAAAGCAGGCTGGTGCTCCCTAATCACTGGGTCCGGAGCAAGTTCCTAAGGACAGTCAATATACAAGACATCACATTTACCCTTTTTCATGCATTAATATGAACAATAGTTAGTGAATGTAAATATTGCGTGGGGGTTTTTTTTTTGTTTGTTTGGTTGTTTTTTTTTTTTTTTTTTTTTTCCTTAGCCTAGACGTTACTCTGATAATATGCACGAGTTTATTGTCAGCCTTCTCTTTCACAACTCTAAAGCTAAGTGATTTCGACCCAGGCAGTCAGCTATTAACATGCATGAATTGATTTTTACACAACTGATTCTATTCTCCCCTATAGCCCCCATTCTCCCCGCCACAGACCCTTATAGCTATTGTTTAGAACAATATAATAAATACTAATAACAATTAGAAGCATGTAAATAAAACGGGGCTGGTTTGGTTTTTTTTTTGTTTTTTTTTTTTTTTGTTTTCCTTCCAAAAACCTAGGGGATCAGATCAGTTGCCTAATAGAAATTGGGAAGGCTGTCTGGCAGGCAGCTTTAAGAAGAGAAGAGCTATCTCAATTTCTCTCACTTAATCTTGGCTTCGCGTCAGAAGCTGTGCAGCAGTGCAGTAGAATGGGAGCACGGCAAAAGCTTCGCCAGTGAAACGGCTGGTGCTCACTGACTCTCGCTATGTGGCGATACCTCAGCGATTTCTCAAGCTGGATTACCTATTGATTTTCCTCCTTTCTTGCCTCCAGGTTTACTCGGCTGGACGTTGTCTGTGTTTGGATTTCTCAAGGATTCTCCCCCGACTAACATGGATGTCCCACCATTCCTTGCAGTTGAAGGTTGCTCCTTGGCGCAGTGAATGAAGAACATGCAGGGATTGCTGATGGGTTTGGGAAGCTTACACTCTCTCCTCTCCCTGTGACCATGCCGTGATCGTGTCTGAGGGCCATCAGTTTACGTATCCTCATTCTCACCCTACCGGGAAACCTGACGGCTTAGAAGGGGAAAGTAAAGCAGCGCGTGTGTGCATAGAAACATCATGAAGATTATTTCCCCTATTCTAACTAATTCAGTCTTCAGATGCACCATTAGACTCCTTCTTTGCTTACTGTGGATTGGATATTCTCAAGGAACCACACATGTGTTAAGATTTGGTAAGATTTCCCGATACTTTTTTTCTTTGTGCATTTAAGCCGGAATGCGATATACATAGGATTGACTCAAAAGGGGGTTGCTGGGGGAGAACTGGGACGTGCTACCAGTGTCAGGCACTGAAGTCCCTCTTTATTTCGCATCCAGAGGGATGATTCGCTGTGTTTTTTCTGCCGCTGCAGCTCATTGTAGCCGTAGTAACGGCACGATGATGATGATGATGATAATTATAATAACAATAGAGAGAAAAATGTCGGGCAAACGCATTTGCCTAAGGCTCTGCTCAGCTCGCGCGGCTTCCTCGTAATGTACCTTTTTTGTTTCCATAGTAGTGGAAAGCATGGCTAATAGGGTGCTTGATCAGTTAAAAATCTGTCAATTGGCTGTTAAGTTTCGGCTGCCCGCCTCTGGTCCACCCGAGCCGATCCCGTGTGGGCGCAACGCTGTGCTTTGAGACCTTTGGACTGATTTCCCTTGCAACGTCTACTTAATTGTTTGTCATTTCAGTGGCCTTTAGGGTTAGAGAGGAGATGATTTGTGTCTTGAGGGGTAGTTGTGAAAAAGCCTTTGCGATACGTTTCAAAACCACAGCTTTTCTATGAGAGGAAAGTTGTGTGAGTTCCCTCCCGAAAAAAAAAAAAAAAAAGGACAAAGAGAGAGAAAAGTCATAGATCAGAATGAAATTTAAAGGACAGTAGAGCAGTTTTACAGTTTAAGGACTATCCCAGCTGGAATATAACCTTAACATCCCTGCTTGTGTACGCGCGCGTGTGTACGTGTGTATAAGCAAGCCAGTGAAGGAGAAATTTCGGCCGCCTGTAGAAGTTTCTCTGTAAGGAAGGGCAAGGACGGAGCCGAAAGTTAACCGCGGGTCCGAGAGGGACTGTGCGGCCCAGGGAAGTTCTCCGGGGCGAGCCGCGGCGTGACCCCCACGCCCGCCCCCGTGCGCGAGCCGCGGCGAGGAGCGGTGGAGGGGACAAGCCAAAAGTTGCTTCCCCAGAGAAGCCGAATCCTTCTTGCCCACCGACAGCACGGAGAAAACGCGGATCTTCCGCATTCGCTCTGGTCGCCGTGAGCTGTATGTAGCAGCCACTGTATCCATTTCTGCGGGACACTGAAAGCTCCTTTCTTCGCCTAGGAGTAGTGCCTTGGTTTCTAATTTTGTTTAAATTCCACTCTCTCACACACTTTTATGTGGAGAGGAAGATGGGTAGTGATTAAAAAGTCACCAGGCTGTTACAAGTCTCGTGTGTTGAATTCCTAGTAGTACTTATTTTCTGCTTCCATCTGGTCTAAAGGTGGTGCTTAAGGCACGTTGCTCTTAGCAACCGTCTTCAGAAACGCTTGTTTCTTTGGACATGGCTAAACGGGTCCGTATATCATTGCGGGGTTTATTTTGCATTCAGTCTTGTCCATAACTATAGCCATGAATTTAGTGCTAGGACTGTCTGTCCTTCTACGAACCGGGACTTACAATCAGTGACGAGGATTGGTCTCAAGGAGTCTAAATTACTTTAAAGGGTAGCTATGTAAACAAACATCTTCCCGGCCACATGATTAGCAATAGGTGGGCTTTCCTCCTTAGAATTAGCATTCTCTCTGAATTGTTAGTCCAGTGTGCTTACGGAGATAGCCCTGGAAAGCAGCGCTTTGATTATTAATAGAATAGTAGTAAATAATTCCGAGACTGAAAGGTGGTGCAGCGGAACTCCGGCGCCCAGTGACATGGTCGCGCATGCGACCATTTCCCTACGCTAACTTCCCAACTGCCTCCTGGTTCCACAGTCGGTTAGGGGGTTGTGCTCACTCTATTGTTTGTAGCACCGAAGGAGTCCGCTTCAGAATCACCGCATGCTTTTTCTTGTCTTTCAAAATAATTGTCTCCAACCCATCTGGGAGGTTTAGAAGTGGGCAGGAAGCGGTTGTTAAGTCTTTTTTAGTATGGAAAATGTTAGACGTAAAAGAGCGCGATGAAGGCTTTTGCCCTGTTCATCCGGGCCTGTTGCACAACTCTTGTTTCTGGGTGTGTGGATTTCAGTTAGTCCAGGTATGGAATGACTCTGACCGCGAGGGAACTACTTCTTCCCCAGAGGCTGATATCAATATCCCTGTGTAAGGCATTGTGGGGGGCAAGGGGGGGTAGGAGATGGGGAGGCGGGAAGGAGCAGGGAGTGAGCTGTGGAAAAGCTTTGGTTATTTCTTAGGGAGGAATTCCCCACTGCCTCTTCCTGGTTCTCGTGCTATCTGTCCCTTCGGGATGTCCTTGTGACCAGGAGGACGGGATACCGGTGTCTTCCCGTGGAGTCCTTCCCAAGGAGAAACCAGAGCTGAGGAGATTCCCTCCAGAAGGCAGCCTGCCAGCCCCCGCTCTTCTTCCTCAGTCAGCAGCGCTATGGCAACAGGGGAGAGTTTGAAGCTTGCCAGAACTCCAGCCCCCTCATTCCTCCTGTGCAAATTAACCACCATGGATTCGCATTGTCCTTCCCACGGCTCCTCTCATTGTTGGGACTAGCCAGCATGTCCTTTCTGTCTTTCTCAAGCTACCTTTTAGCAACCACATAGAGCCGCCTGGGTTGGTTATCTGTAAAATGTGTGGGGTTATTTTTGCCTGCGCCGTATGGAGCAAACACTGGGAGAGGCTGGTGCCATGGCATAGTTCCCTCCCCAGCGGCACTCGCTCAGGCATCTGTACGCCCGCCAGATGCTGCTGCTGCTAGAGTAGGACAACGTGGTATTTGGGCATCACACCAGGCACCCTTCCTAAATGACACCTTTCTTCATCAGGCATGCCGCCAAGCTCCCTGCCTTGCTTTTCTACATAGCTTCTCCCATAAGTAAGCAAGCCCAGAAAACCTGAGGGCGCTCACAGTATTCGAGGGTTTCAAACAAGAACAGTCCTACCACCATTGCTGCGGGTGAAAGGACAGGTCCCAGCTTGACGAGGGAGAAAAACAGCAGCCTAGTATTTGTCTCTCCGCTGTGCTAAGTGTGATGGAAACCTTTTCCTTATCACTTGGCACCGTACAAAAGCCAAAATACGTGACCGCCGGCAGATCCATTCCGTTATCGGGGATCATGTTTCGTAGCTTTTCCGATTCACTGCTCCTGTGTCAGAGCAGACCCAGGGCAGCGGCTCCTCAGGAGCACCAGATAGCTCGGCAGATCCACAGCCGAGACGCTCTCCTCTTCACGTCCGACCGCTGTGCGCGGCGGGCAGCCTGTGGCCGGCCTCAGCCACCACCTCACAACCTTTTCGTAGGCCCTCTCGCTTCTGCCTTTACTTCCCTGGGGGCATCCCAACACTTCGCCTGAATTCAGCACTAGGGCTGAATTAACAAGCCATTAAGAGCTATTAGCCATCAGTAACTACTCACACGTGTTTTCACACCTGTGCCTCTTCCCTTGCCCAAGGCAACAAGAACCCGGGGTGGTTTAAAACTCCTTTTCTTAACTGTTCCGTACACGGGGTGTGAATGTTGCTGCATGCATCTAAAATACCCTGCATTATTTAATTTGCTTGTTTTGGGCCTTGTCTCTACTGCTGGGAGCAATTTGTTGTTCCTTCAGAAAATGTGTGAAGAGACCAAGTGACTGGAAGATGAAAGCGGTTGGGACATTACATTTTCTCATTCTCTCTCAGGTAACTCATTCGTGAAAGTGTGGTGAAAGACTAAAGACCTCCACTGCAGGAGGCCCAGTGGCCTGATAAGTGTTTCCCTGCTTTGTGAGATAATGTGTTTTCTTCCGTACATTCGAAAAGAAGGGTGAAGAAAAGTACAAGTCATTGTCTGTAACCTCGACTATTTGTTGCTTTAGAGTTGCCTAAAATCAGGTGGGTGAGAAAGGGAGCTGAATGTTGTGGATTACAATGAACTATAAAGGAAGGGTGGAGGGGTGTCTTCCAGTTTGAAAGCAAAAGAAAGCCAATACAGAGATGGAAACGCTTTTCAAGGAACCAAGTGAGAGCTTTGAACTTTTACCAGTTTTCCTACTACTTTAAAAAATAATTTTAAAAAAGCCCAAAATCAATTTCAGAAAGCCTAACACTTTCCTGTTGCCCTCCATATTAATAATGATAGCAGCAAAACAATAGCTGCCTATGGTCACTTAATCTTGGAAAAAAAAAAAAAAAAATTCTCAACTCCATTGTGGGATCCTGTAGAGGGAAATTTCTATACACTGGAGTCTTCCTCCATGACTATTTAGCAGGGTTTTCAACTGGCATACTTCTTAGCTGAGCTCTTTTTGCTCAAACAGACTGAGTTTATCGCTGTATCTTTTTTTTTTTTTTTTTTTTTTTTTATGAGACTTAAGTGTGGCAAAACCAGAGAAGAGGCCATCTCATCGCATCCACTACTTGTGTAGTTGCCAGTGGGTGTAGAACCACACTTTTCTGGAATCCAGGTGACTATTACAACACAGCAGCATTTAAAGCTATCCAAGTCATAGAACATCAGTGAGAGCTAGCTCTGTGCAAAAGGGTATGAGACAAGAGTTTGAGTGAAAAGTATCTGCTGGGTAAACATTCAGAGTTTTCTTAGACTGGACCTACATTAGCTCTCTTCGATGTGCACTTTTTTCCCTTTAGATTTTACACTGTGATCCTTTTAGTGGTAAGGAGGTAACCTTTCTGCTTATAGTTAAGAGAGAAACGAGAAAATGTACCTATTGGGGTTTAGGGGGGAAGGCAGTCTGCTTTCAGATTAAGAGTGTCATGAAAATCTTCAAAATAAACACTTGCTGTGGCAGCCCTCGGAGGTCTGTGTCTTGGTAATTCTAGTATTTAAAGCCAATGAAAATTTTACTGCCAAGGACAAGAAGCTTTCGATATATGTTAACATCCTCACGGAGAGGAGTTAAAATCAGTCTTACAAACAACAACAGAAATCTTTGGAAGAAGAGTAAGGTTAAGAGCCCCGGGAAGCCAGCAAGGAGAGGTGAGAAGCATTGTTATTGACTGGTCTAGATTAAACAGTACAAAGGAAGATTTCAATCTGATAACGTCAGACCCTTCCTGTTTTTCTTTGCTGCTTCTGCTGACAATTTTGTAAGGTAATTAAATTGGCTGATTGAAGTCACAGTGGTCATGGGGCGATAAAGACCGTTTGGATTTAATGGAATTTAGAAACAACGGTGCGCTGCACACAACTCTTACAGAACGAGAATTTTAATGACTCAATTCAGGGTGCTGACTACATAGAACGTCTTGGACGAGTTTAATTGAAAGGGCAAAGCAGATTAGCTGTATACAGTCTTTATTGCACTAGATAGGGGAATTAGAATTATCCTTTTAAAAGACTCATTATTGCATTATCAAGATTTAATGTAGGTTAAGAAAGCTTTCATCCGTGTGGGCTTTTTGGAATATCCCCAGATCCTTTCACCCAGCGTTTGGAACACCAATAGCCTTGTAAAATGATTTTCACACAATTGCTCGATAGACTGGATGTTGAGAATATAACTCGCTTCTTACTGACTGCTACTTGTCTTTTGAAGTGTTGCAAAGTTCAAGTAATACATCCCATTTAAATGTGGTTGCTGAATGAAATGGTTTCTGTCAGTGGAGATAAGAAACCAGAGAAAAAGAGATTTTTCTAAACTGAAATATTGGAGATTTATTTATTTATTTTGTATAAGAGCGAATCCTCTCGATTTAGAAAAAGTAAACTGAGTATTTTGTAGTCATTGCAATTAATAGGAGGTCTTTGTACCCTACTTAAATATATTTACCTTGTTTGTTTCTGAGTTTTAACCTTCATCCTCTCTAATCTCTTCTAGAGGAACAATTACTAGAAGTTCTGTCAATAATGCAAAACAGAAACTAGAAGGTGCCTTATTTCCATACTCTGCAATCTGCAAGGCAAATTAATGTTTCCCGAATAAGCTATTTAGAATATTATGCCGTAATGTATGTTGGAAGATTAGATTAAACAGTACAATAACATAATGTCATTATGCTGTCACATCTGAACTGGAGTATGGAGAATCAAAGACCCCTGTCATAGTAATACGTAGAATTTGCTCTCCACTCTTGCTCCCGAGTGTCTTAGCTCCTTTATTTTACAGTAGTAATTGTCTTAGGTTTTTATGGTGTCTTCAATTTAAACAGCCAAAACTTTCAGTAGCTCAAAGAATACAGAACAAACAAGTAACGGTCATTATTCTAATTACTTGAGCTGAGCTAGCTTTAGATAAACTAGATAGTATTGTAATACTATATAGAACACTAAACAGAAACACAAAAACCCCTTGTATTGTTCCTTTAATTAAAAGGTATTAAATGAAAAGGAATTAAACCCACAAATCTTGTGGGGTGTGTGTGGT
>JANIJG010014504.1:0-20860 GCA_024611175.1 Megaceryle torquata
CCCCTTATTTGTAAAATAAGAAAGAATAAGTAAAAAAAAAAAAAAAAAAAAAAAAGTCACTAACTTCTGAAAAAAAAAATATCCTGCTTTAATTCAAAGAATAGCAATAGATCACAGCATATCAGGAAGCCACCTGGAACTTCTATAGTTGGAAAGCTTCCAAAAGCATGAGCTATAATCACTCACCATACATTACGAATCCATGTTTCATTGACAACAGGGGTTTCCAGAGCTGTGAATTTTCTATTCCCTCCTAATCTTCCAAACCTACTGAGGGCAGACTCCTCTTGCACAAAAGGAGATTACTTTTAAGTTTGAGAAGAGCACTGAAATGACATTAAAATGTTGTTTTCTTTCTTTTACAGGTGTACTAAAGAATTACGTCTATTTTATTTCCCAAGTGGAGATTTCTTCCTAATAATGGGAGGAAAGTCATAGGTTTTGTACACCCATAAAATTGCCTGTTAATAAATTCCATCATTCATGATACTTAAAATAGGTATTTAAAAAAATCCATAATCAATGCTTATATATATATATATATATAAATATATTGACAGGATAATCCTTCCACTAAAATTGCTTGTGTGTATGTGGCAGCACAGAAGACCCTAAAATGCTTTCTCAACCCCTGAATTGTTGTCTTCCTATGGGTGCTTCTATAGAAGGCCACTGTATGCCTCTCTTCTGGCTGAAGTATAAAAACGTGGCAGTTTTGAAATGGAGAGTACAGACAGTGGCTCCAGTTAAATCAGTGAGATGCCTCACTATTCCAGTGCTTCTAGCCACGTTGACAAAGCTGTGGGTACTCAAACTAGAGAAAAGCAATCAATTTCACACAAACAGAGCAATACGTGCATTTTATAATTTAAGGTGCAGTTACTTCTATTAAGACTCATGACAGGTGAAAATCAGGTTGAAATAGAAACTAGTCTTGTTCCTGCTACCAGACTCAGTATTTCATAAAATCAAGAGAGCAAAAATCTGTTCCAAGTATTTATCAAGCAGGCTTCAAACTAGTTAGAATTGAAACCTCCTGATTCTGTGGTGTACTGTGTCTTCCCAGGCAGTAAGGCTGCACCCTCTGCAGACTCGCTTTGACAAAAAAGAGTAAAGTTACTTCTTGAAAGTTCTCATCTTCCCTAGGCCAAGTTATCAGCCTGCCATTCATTCCTCTTTCTTGCCTATCTGAAACAAGTATCACTGAAGAGATCTTCTTGCACCTCTAGTTACAGCAACAGAGTACATTTCAATTAAAAATAGATTAAAATTAGTTTTATCAACATTTCTAGGAGGTCGCAAAGGAACCATCTTAGCACGTTTAATAAAAAGGCAATGAACAAAATTAACTGCAAAATACACCCCATTCCACCCTCCATCTGTAGGAGTTGTCATTACAGAAGTCACTGGAAAGAAATGCCCGATTTTGAAGACATTCGAGTTGGTCTGTGATTGCTTCAGTGGGACAGTCACCTTCTGCAACAGGATAAGCAGCAGCAGAGGATTGTTCTGAGGGGGTGTTTCCTTCTGTATTCTAAAGCTTTTTTCACTTGCTCTTTAGCTTCTCCTACATAGTCCTCAACATTTTGCATATTTATCTCAATGACATCAAAGGTGTCTGCCTGTTCCTCCACTAGCAGGGCGACCTGCAGAAAGAGCTCATGAACTTCCTTAATGCGACCTTCTAACTTCACCAGCTCCTTATGACGTGTCTCTATCTCATTCAAGGCTGAGCGAGCCCCCTTAACATCTGACAACAGATTCTCAGAAAAGACATCCCACTTGCCTTGCTCAATCATCTCCTCAATCTGGTTGCCAGAAACATCTTTGCCCATGATTTCTAGCTGCCGCTGAATTCGAATCTTGCAGTTCTCCCGTTGCTTCATCTCCGTTTCATTGTATTCAAACATAGCTTCCTGAAATGCGTGCATGAGATCAACATAGTGGTTCTTTGCTACCCTGGCAATGACAGACATAGCCCCATATTTTGTTATTGCATCTTCGCTGTAATCTCTCATTATCTGGAGTTTCCTGTGGATGCCTTCTCCGCGGGCCTTGATGTCTTTGGCAATACAATTAGTATCTCGTTTGATGCTACTGAGACGGCGCATGGAAGTAAGGAACCGGGTGTTTTGCTTTCTGAGCCGCTTGACATCCTCTTTTAGGTGGTCATTTTCTGTCCGAAGGTTCTGTATGTCCTTATGAAGAATTTCTAAGGCATAATCAGTCTCATAAAGAAGAACATCATGGGGTGAATTTTCATCATCCTCACTATCAGAAAACTGTTGGTTGTGTAACCTGGCAAATTCACGCAGCTCGTTTAGCCGGTCTTTCATCCTGCCTGTAAAACAGAGAAACAGGAGGAAAGAAGTTTGAAGTAAATAAAATACTGATTTACAAGGTTGAAAGTCTGTAAGTAGTAACTACATCATAGTTATAACTACATCAAAGATAACTCAAAATATCAGATTTTCAATTTACTCACAATATTTTATACAGTGATGGATATCAGATTCAAAACTCTGGTGCTAGAACACTATTCCAGAAACTACAAAGCTTAGAGGCTCAGAAAGTGCAAGAGAGAAGACAACAAATCCTGAAGACAAATCCAAAAGAATAAGAAGACAATGTGCACCCCAACTCCCAAATGCCAGTCTTTCACTTGGGAAAAAAAAAAAAAAAAAGCTCAAGCAAATAGCAGGAAGCCTTCAGCTATCAGTTTGTGTAGAGGTGTTAATATCAACTGCTTCTTCCCATGGCTGCTTGATAGAGAAATCTCCTCTAGATCTCGACCTTTCATTCCATCACCTGCCCCAAATGTAGAAACACTCTCAGAAAAAGAAATGGCATTTGCCAATACAGTTGGGAAAGAAAAGTGTTAATTGTGTGGAAACTATCAAGATAGAATTAAAAAAGATTAAAAAAAAAAAAAAGTTAAAAAAAAAAAAAGAGAAAAGGCAAATATTCAAGTTTAAGATCTCCAGATGCTATCTTGACCATAGTGTACCAAACATCAGACAAAACAACACAGTGATAGCAGCATTTTCCAAGTAAAATCATCCAACCAACCTTTCTTATTTGTTTGATGGAAACATCCTACTTAAGGACTGAAGTAACACCATTGTTACAGATCAGGATCTGTTTTCTCTGTGTTTGCCTCAGATGTACTTAACTACAAATTTCATTAAAAAGCCACAGAATGAGTAATCTGTACAGACTAGTTATGTGGTAACAAAACATAAGCCTCCTTTAAGTATGTTGTTTTATGTGAAACTCTAGACCTGAAGTCTTCACAGAAAGTGAAATCTGAAAACTTCAGCAAGAACCCTGCACCAAGTGTTACAGCAAGCAGGAAGCTGAAAATTTCCCATCACAAAAGCGGCACATCCCATGACCTCATTTGATGGTCATCAATTCATTATTCCCTACTAAGAAAGAGAATAAGAGAATAAATTAAGAAGCAGCACCAAGCATGGCATCTCCAGTTTTCTCTGTCTGGAGGGTTCATTTTTGTTTTTCCAGGAATTAAAGTATCTTCACAGCATTTACAAACATCCTATCCAGCAAAAACAACGGGTTATTTCATAGGATCATCAGCTATTCCCAAGCTAAGAAAAGTCACATGTGTACATGTGCTGGTTTTAGCTGGGGTACAGTAAAATTTCTTCACAGTAGCTGGTATGGGGCTGTTTTAAGATTTGTGCCAAAAGCAGTGTTGATGATAAGGGATGTTTCAGTTATTGCTGAGCAGCACTTACAGAGTCAAGGCCTTTTCTGCTTCTCACACCACCTCACTAGTGAGTAGACTGGGGGTGCACAAGAAGTTGGGAGAGGACACAGACAGGACAGCCGACCTCAACTGACCAAAGAGATATTAAATACCATATGACATCATGCTCAGCAATAAAACCTGGGGGAAGAAGAAGGAAGGAGGGGACATTCAGAGTGATTCTTTATCTTCCCAAGTAACTGTTACATGTGATGGAGTCTGGCTTCCCTGGGGATGCCTGAACTCCTGTCAGCCAGCAGGAAGCAGTGAATTAATTTCTTGGTTTGCTTTGCTTTACTTATTAAACAGTTTTGATCTCAACCCATTACTCTTCTCACTTTTACCCTTCCGATTCTTTCCCCATCCTACTGGGGCAGAATGAGCAAATGGCTGCACGGGGCTTAGCTGCCAGCTGGGGTTAAACCATGATCGTACATACCCAGTATAATAGGCCTAGACTAATGTTAAATAACACTGCAAGTTTACAATCTCTTTCATGGGATTGTTAGATGTGCTAAAGATGTTAGGGAGGAGTTAAAAGTCAGGTTTACTTGGCTTTAAAACTGTGTGGGCAATTTTGCCTTGAGGCACTGAGGCAGTGAGAACATCCACCCTTCCTGTCTAGAATTAGTGGACTATTTTCTAGACAGCACAGTGGAAAAGGGAACAAACACATGCATCTAGCAATCTCAGAAGTATTTAAATCTCTTCTAATCACTAACTGTTTCTGAGATGCTTTTCACCTGAAATGCAAACATCGCTCTGAAATCCAGACACATGGCTTGGCTGACTGCATTCCTGACTCTTACTGGCTTCCCTAGAACTGAGGATACTCCCATTTCTAGTCTTAGCCTTGAACTGCTGTGTGCTGTGTTCAGCAATTCATTCTTTTTGGGTTTAGCATCTACATTTGGAAACAGCAAGCAATGTTTTTTTATTACTTTAAAATGACAATCCAGAGCAGCAAAGTGCCATTCATATAAACTAAATCATGTGTGTGCAGGACACATATGTTGCCTTTTTACTTACCATTCCTTGAACATGAAAAAAACTAAATTTCATCAGCCTTCCACAGAGAACAAACTGACAACTGGCTCAGTAATAAATACATTTCACTTTTTGTGCTTGACAAAGAAAACACAAACAGAAAACTACACTAAGAACTCATGCATAATAAACTTGTATTTTTTTTTTAATTGGTCTACACTTCCTTCCACTACCCTGAAAAGTGTAACTTGTAATTTGTCTTCCCCACCCTCAACTGTTTTAAGGTGTTGGATAAAATAAAAATAGAAATAAATGGAGAAGCAAATACATGGTCATCCACAACATGAAAATACTAATGCTGTAATAAGTTCATGTGTATACTAATTCCACAGCATCTCTGTATTTTTTTTTTTTAATATAGCATGAAAAGTTAAAAAGTCAAGCATTAAAAGAAGAGTAAGGAGCTGTAAAGTGTGGCTTCAGATTGCACTACAATGTTGCCTACACACAGGAAGATCATGCAGTTAAACACTGGCCTACATCCTATCACTTCCACCAAGTCTCTGCCTACAGTCTGTATGTGACAAATAAGAAGTTGTACAACATAAGACTTAATATACATCATTCAGTTAATGGACAGATGCCTCATTTACTATGCTACTACTGTTCATTTCCTTGGGGATTTCTCCTGTGAAATCCCTGGAAAGCTCCATAAACTTGTACCACCCTTTTGTGGGAGGGCAGATCTAACAACCCCATCCACAGGCACAGGTTTCAGCCCAAGATGATTAAGGACAACACCATTACTGTTGATGAGTTATGATGCCCACCTGAGACATGTGAAGCACAGTTCTTTGTACCTGGTATGCTCAGAAGTCAGCTGCTTCTGTCTTCAGTCACTGCTGCAAGCCTCAGGCACTTTGCTGATTATGACTGTGAAGTAACAAGCTGGACATCAGTGAATGAACACATGGATTGAGGCCACTTGTGAGAAGCTCCTCTCCAGCGCTATGTACAACATCACCCACAATCTCCGTGATCCAGTAGATCCAGTAGCATTCAATTCTAAATATGAAGAGAGGGATCAAATTACAGTTGCACTGACAATCTTCAACCTGGGATCTTTTAACTCTGCGTTGAGGGCCTGTGCCCAATAGAGTAACGGCTCCATGGCTAAAGTGATCACACTTCTGTCCTAACAAACAGATGCCATCTCTTCAAGCCTGACTTCAGAGTATTGCAAAATCAGGGACTTTCTGACATCTTCTTTCATTGTCTCTTGAATCCTGTCTTTTTCTCTCCGTTTCTGAAGTGTATCACCTAGCCAGCTTCCCGCTTAATCTTCACACTGTCAAGATGCTCTTGCTTATCTACATACAGTGCCTGACAGGATGGAGGATAGGAAGAGAAGGACTTTCCTCCTGTATTTCAGCATCACAGTAGACCATAAACACCACAAATTGCAGAGGACACCTTTTCAGCTTTATGCCAGAGCATGCTTGGTTACTCTGTAGATTAGTATTTGCAGTATTTGGCCAAAGAGAACTGTGAGGTTCAAGAAAATATTTAGATTTCAGCTTTCTTGAGCTTTTTTTCTTTTGCTCAAGGAACACTGTAAATCTATTTGAGGCATTTACAAACTGCTGCTTTGAGAAACTCATAATTTGGCTACATTTTAAGAGTTTTACATAAGGAAAATGGGAAGCTTGAATGCAATGCCACCACAGAGGTCTTTCCCCATTTCAAATTTCCATTGCAAACTTTTTTTCTTTTGGGAACTAGATCTTCCCAAAAGAAGACAACTTCCAAGCATTCTTTTTGATAGTGTCAGGGGCAGAACTGACACAGAAAAACTGAAACAAATGAAAAAAAACCCAATCAACTGTGGAAAAACATGGTGGTGAACAGCTTAAGAAAAAAAAACAGCTTAGCAGATCAGTATTTATAAAAGTTGACTTCCTTTATCAGATGCTGTTGTTACTCAGGAAAATTTTAATGTACTTACATGTTGACAGCACTGTTTGCAATTAAACCAGCGATATATTAATACATACATATTAATACTAGTTGTTAGGGTCAGCTTCAAAACTTTATCAGCAGCAATCTCTCCCTTCATACAGAGCCTAGTGCAGCAGTAGAAGTTGCGCTTCCTGGCCAGAAAGCAGCTCTGCAGAAAATGACCTTGGTTTGCTGGTGGACATCAAGTCGAACATGAGTCAGCAATGCGCCCTTGTGGCAAAGGAGGCCAACAGCACTCTGAAGTAGCAAAAGGGGTCGAGGGAAGTGACTCCTCCCATATGTCACTTGAGAGTCCATATCTGTTGCTGTGTTGGTGCCAGGATTCCCCAACACATGAAACATGGACACACTGGCACAAGAGGCAACAGACCCAAGTGGATACAAGGGAAAGCCAGCCATATAGTAAGGGGGGGGGGGGAATCTGACATTGTAAAAAAAAGAAAAAAAAATAATTCTGTCAATGTAAAACAAACAACAACTTTCTGAAACGCTAGAAAAGGTGCCCAGAGAAATTTGGGAATCTGCATCCTTGAAGATATTAAAAATTCAACTGGCCGTGGCCCTCAGCAACCTGAACTTCTTGTGTGTGTTTTGAGGAGGGCTGCATTAGACAATCTTCAAAGGTTTAGTCTACATTTTTCTGTCTTAGGTCAAAAGTTTGCTAATCTGAACATGAGTGCTAAATATATTCAACTGCCTGCATGGGTTTATTTAAGATACATTTAAGACATTAGAATATCAAGATATCAACTACTTTCTACTCTGGAGTAACAGCCCCAAGAGTATAAATACTGTAATTCTAAAAGTGTGTGTTTTAATACATTAGCTGTCAGGTTTATTTTCTTTTAAAGTACTATGTCTATTCAAACTGAAACGTGTACTTCTATATTTTTATTTTGGGGCTAGATAAATATGTCACTGTAAAAATAAAGTTCCTTCTGCAGTTCATCATGGTGTGTACACCCAAACGCACACTCACATACACAGGAAATACAGGCCAAGTAATGACTGCAGCGGCTTCAGCTTTGAAGCCAGATACCCACAAAGAACAATCATCTGAGGGCATGTCCAGTACTCATCTCTCCACGTTAGCATGCTACCTCTTGGTATTAATCACCACGATGACTAGTTTTCCCATGATGCATGTGAAAGATGCAACTGTCCTGTTGTAGTAAGACTGCAGCCCTACGCTGTTCTCCATGACATGGGATTTCAGATGGGAAAGGATATCCACTCTGAGGTCAGATTCAAAAACTGTGCATACAAATAAAGCCTCGTATACATACAAATGTAAGTACTGCATAGTGTATTTCCATTGCAGTGCTGATGATTCCACAGCCTGTTATCTATGTAGAAATAACTTAAGGATGAAAAGCTATTTCTATAGAAACAAGTTGCACACCTGTATTTATTTTAGCTTTAACACTTTTATATCCACATCACTGAGTTTGGGGACAAACAGTGAAATGAAGCAGCAGTTTCAGCACAGCATCCATATTTCAGCAGCAGCAGCTGGGAAGGAAGCCAGTGTATATTTCTTCTTTTTACAGCATTCCTAAAAGGCAGCTCTTAGTTAATACCAGCTTATGGACTACCAAAAGTCTTGTCAGTAATCTTTTCAGCCTTGAGTAGGGCCTTACAAGATGAAACTTTTACTTCAGCTAAAATGGCCTATTTGAAGAACAACGGGTATTTCAAAACAAGGCAGTTAAAAATAATTTCTGTCAGCAGTTCTCTCCATCAAAAGTTAGAAGTCTCTTTGTGCTCCATTACAAACCCATGTGGCTCATCCTGTGAGCGCCATGTGCTCTTGGTTGCATGACACACAACAGATGTCACTTAAGAAACAAATGGTGAACGATTAGGAAATAACCTGCTCCTAGGCAGAATTACTTCATAACCAACTGTGCATCAGCACATTCCAGTAACTTCCTTTCTTCCTTTGTAGAGGATGCAATATCAATGGAAATCCCCTCAGATGGACTGGCTGAGTTGAACACCCTCCATTACAAGGCAAATAGTGCGCTTCTTATGCAAAAAAATGCAAGTTATATATAGGTAAAAGAAGTGTTAAATGCAGCTGAAGCCTCTCATTTAGGAGCTGGAGTCTCAGATTTAATCATAATTTTCTAGTACCTTTCAATTTTGGAAACAACTGCCTTAGACCAGATTAATATTTTTGCCTGGTATCTGTTGTCCAATAATAGATTTGACAATATTAATTAAACAATAGATTTTCCTCTTTCCAAAAGATCTTCTAATTGTCTCATAGCAGAGTGCTAGTCATCTTTTCAGACCAAATTCCCCAGTCGTGTCCATCACTGGTAAAACAGCAGGCTTGAATTTCTCAAATCACTCCTCTTTTTTTTTTTTTTTTTTTTTTTCCCCTTGCTTCTTGTCTATAAGAGCTCCAGGAAACACCAAAAATCATAATGTAATGATTCGGACAGTTTGCCTTCTGGAACTCAATTTTAAGATCAGATCTGTGTATCAACAACTATGACAGAGATCAGCATTCCAAAATATTTTTGTGGCCTCACTGAAAGAAAATTATCTTCTCTGGAGTTTCTTTGATTGAGCTATGTTTAAACATAGACAATATGTATTCAGGATTGAAAACGTATCAGTTAACACAGAACACCAGTTATAAAGCTACAGAAATCAAGCAAGAAGTCTCAAGTGTATTTGAAGAGTATTAGATACTACCCACTTCCCACTGTAGTCAAAGCCTGTGTACAGCAGACCTTCTTTATGCTTGTAATCACTCTAGTGAGAATAGCATGCAGTTCCAAATGTCTCAGGGCTGTTTTGTTGTGTTTGTTTTTTTCATTTGTTTGGGGTTTTTTTCCTAAAGCTTGCATGAAGTGTCAGCTTCTCATGGTTGTATCAGAACAAGTTATTTATCACAAGCCAACCTATGCAGAGGAGTAGGGATGGCTCCATTCTTTGCAGTCACTCTTTCTTCAGTTGTCAGAACCTCCAAGTCTCCAGAGGTTCCTTTCCTACCATAAAAGCTAGGAAAGGCCCAGGGGGGAAAAATTAAAATTCAAGTAGTTTGTTGACTCTGACTGAATGTAATGAGGCAATAATTGCTTGAATACTGATAGCTTTGGAGGTTTTTCTTTTACTTAGCCCAGTTTCTTTACCAGTATTTGATCTCTTCAATATAGACTCTCAATTTCTATACAACAGCATATTATAAATTCAAGGATCTAGGGTGCATCTCATACTTCCTACATGTATTCAGTAACGTTAATCATCTTGGTGGTTTTCACAGACTGGTTATCAGGTTTTCCAGATATCAGTATCAAAATTAGGAGAAGCTGCTGGCATGCATTAAATGCACACATAATATTAATTGCATTTTCCACGTTTATGATGAGACTGACAAAAAAAAAAATCCAAAGTTTTATCTTGTTACTACACTATAGCACATGCTAAGTAAACACTCTTGCATTGGAGAAGACAGCTTGTTGTACACAGGCCGACTGACACTTTTTACTGGGTTGTCTTAATTTTCTCTGGAGACCTGTGGATCACATCCTGGATAGACGATAAAATGAATTCTTAGTATCTCCTCATGACACTTGCCTCACAAGTCACACTCATGGGCAATTGTAATTCGATTTGTCATTGTTTGGCAAGGGAGAGGAGGAGGGCTGTACCAAGGCTGTAGACAAAAATAGTTCATCCATATTTACTACATGGCCCTTTGAAAAGTGTTAAGTCTTCATGTACATTGTTTGAACTCCCTCCCATAACTGGGAACTCTCTCTAGCAGTCGTTATGCTTCTGTATACAAGTGGGAGTTAAGGACAGGAAAGGGTAATGCACACCACAAATTTAGCCACTTCCTTTTCCTAAGGATGCTAGAAAAAGAATATGGAGTTAGAAACTGCAGATACTAAAAACTTCCTAAATCCTTGGAATCCTTCAGACCTGTGAGATGACCCCAATCAATTTTAATGTTTACAGCTTGCTAAAAAGAGAGCACCATTACAAAGAGTAGATGAATATGTATGCAGTTGTATTTTACCCAAGGGGGGAGACAAACAATCCCACCATCACTCTCCATTCACTAGGGTGACTACTGCAGCGTGCCCATCATTCCTGCCATAGGCAACACTAAGGTCTTCAGGTAAAATTGGCCTGGATGGAGGCAAGGAGAGTGTGAACTGCACCTTCACAGGCTTGGCAGATAGTTAAGACAGAACCATACCACTAGCATAAACAGTGAGACAGCCATCCATGCATTTCTTGGCAATTACTACAGCTCAGCATCATTATGAGTCACTATGCAAGGAAATTGGACGATGCACTCCCAGGCAGTG
Source organism: Megaceryle torquata (assembly GCA_024611175.1). Lineage (NCBI taxonomy): Eukaryota > Metazoa > Chordata > Aves > Coraciiformes > Cerylidae > Megaceryle > Megaceryle torquata. The sequence goes on from JANIJG010014504.1 coordinate 11,107, forward strand.
CTGTCGCTACACTGCCATGAGTATATACATTATTTCGTTAATCACCTCAGCTTCCCTGAAGCACATTGGCTCAGCAAAATAGTTATGTACATACCACATTTATATAACTACTATTGCTACCGCACAGTGGAATTTATAAGTGATTAAGACACTATGTTGGCATCTCAGTAGAAATAAGTTGCATGTGATCATCAGTCAGAAGCAACATGTTCTGCAGACATTTCTACATTAGCACAGCATTACATTTGAAAATACACATGTATTTAAAGCTTGTAATAGTGTTACAATCTGAGATCAAGTACCCTTTACTTTGAAAAACCATCTGTTTAAGGTTAAATACAGGGTAGTTTATTGGTATTTGTTCATGTGGGCCAGTACACATGAGATTCGGTTCTGGATCCTACTGCAAAATCTATACAACTGTAACTGGAGAAAAACAGTTTCAGTCAGGAAATAACCCTCGTGGCCACATAGGGTACCCACAGCTGCAGCCCCGGGACATGTCAGGCACTAGCAGTCTTCATGGTAATTACTCTACAGTACTTAACAGCTTATGGGTGTTCACAGGCCCATTGGAAGTACCAGTGGAGTTAAGAAAAGATAGAGGTGCAATTAGAGACACACTGGCCAGCGGTACTTACAGAGAATCTGTTCCTGACTGGGCATCTCCAAAGTTCAAGCAAGCTTTATTCTTGCTTTTTAAAAGAATGGTTTGTCACTAACACAAATATGGCACAGAGGAAAATCACAGCAGGAAAAGCTGGAGCATTCAGTACTTAATTGTCTTCTGTGAACATGAGTTTGTCAAGAATAAACTTGTCAATTAATGGGTTAACTGTCATAGTCAATAAAGCAAAAGCTGCATGCACGATAAGCCTTCTGAAGTCAAGATATGTGACATCATTCCCTCTGTGATAAACTACAGAAATATGGTCTAGATGAGATGTGCCAAACAGTGTGTGATAGGTTAGATGAGATACCGAGACACTTGACACAATCAGCACAAGCTATCAAAACAGATGCAGAAAATGAACTGCATTGCTCCCCTCATTCAGAGCCTCCCCCCGCCCCAGGAGGGAGCCAGCCCCTAGGCAGGAGCAGAGTTGACTCTCCCTGGGAATGATGTTCTTCACCAGAGATGATTCACATGGCAGCCACACCTCAGCCCAAGATGTAAGTGTAACCAGAAGCAGTTTCTCTGCAAAACTGCATAGAAGTGGTAACCCTGCATGTGGTGCTGAGATGAGCTTACTGGATCAATTCAGTCATTTCTGCACCATGCCTTATCATCCCTGCACTACAGGGATGACCAAAAAGTCAAAGAAAACTGATGGGCCAGATAAAAAATAATGGAAAGGGTATCTGCTCCAGAACCTTCACACTTGACACAGCAGTTGTCTTAACATCAGAACTGGTTTTAAATATGACAACATTGTGATGGGTTTCTGTCACACTCAGAGGTGATCCATATTTTCCATTAGCAACTTGGAAAGTGGGACCAAATGTGAGCCTGTACAGTCTCCAGATCACACTCAAAGGGATGGGAGTAGAAGTGAGAATATGGAGGGGAGGATAAATTATAAAAAATTAATATGATCTTGGCAAGTAAGAGAAGTGCTAAAAAAAAAATTTAAAAATAGAGATGAGACTGGTATGGTAGGTTTGGAAGAAATCATTTGCACAGATAGAAAGTAGGGAACACCTAGTTTTGGTAGCATTGGTGAGGTTATAGCAGATTGCAAGCTAAAAATCAAGTTCACAATATATTATCATTGTAAAAAAAAAAACCCTGTCTTATATGAGAGATGGCATGGAAGGTCTGGTTTTACTCTGCTTGACATAGGTAAGGCCTCAGTTGGAATAGTACATCCTGCACTAGTTATCACACTAGGAGAATCAGATCATACTAGTCATTGTCTCCAAGTGGTTTAGAAAATACAACCCTGGAGGAAGAGGAGTTGAAGGATTTACACTTATTTCATGCAGAAGAGCAAGGAGAGAGACACGGAACTCCAATGTATAAAATGAGTTTATGAAAAGATAAATGGTCAGTTTGTTTCCTGTGTTGACACGGGAAACACATCAAGTAACCCATTTGTTTCACTCATGAGATCTATGTAGAACTAGCTGTAGCTAGCTGAAAATCGGTTCAGTTCTTTGCAGGAGCACTGTGGGACTGTTCCTCAAAGGATAGAGAGACGCGACAGAAACCTCCCTCAGGTTTATTTAGGTACACTGCTACAATGCAACAGACAGAGTAGGTAACACCTGACAGCCCCTCCTTGGCCCAGCATTCCCATGATTTGTTCAGTGCCCTCACTCCCCGTCTCAACTGTGTGTCCAGCACAGTGCACATCCTTGCACAGGCCCGCTGCCTGTGCTGTGGAGCAATTTGAGTGCCTCTTTTCACCCAGCAAATCTTCTTCCCTCTCTATTATTTTGCACCAGCGGCAACTACAGTTTCCCTTTGGAAGCAGATCTTGGTTACTGTTACAATACAATGGAAAGTGTCAGACATGGAGCCTAAGCCCGCAGCACCCAAAATCTCCAAGACTGTGATATAATATGCAATTGTGTTCCATAGCACCACGTTTATCTGCAGTGTCCAGAAAATACTGTTATCACATTATCCCCATTTTAACGTCTCAAGAGACAGAACCATAGAATTGTTTCAGTTGTAAAAGACCTTTAAAATAATTGAGTCTAACCATTAGCTTAACACTGCCAAGCCCACCACTAAACCATGTCCCTAAATACCTCATCTACATGTCTATTAAATACCTCCAGAGATGGTGTCTCCACCACCTCCCCGGGCAGCCTGTTCCAGAGCTTAACAACCCTTTCAACAAAGAAGTTTTTCCTAATGTCCAACCTAAACCTCCCGTGGCACAACTTGAGGCCACTTGTCCCGACTTAGGTACTGTGCTTAGTTTCTTCACAAAGATCTCTTACAACTAGAGGTTAACTTGCAGTGTTAGACTCAGTCATAACACCGGACACATTTGCTACATGTCTTAACATGCAATTTCAGTTTCAGAGCAGTGGTCATACCAGGTAGTCGGTGAAAAATAAAAAGTGATAAAAAGGTTATCAGAGGTTTTGGGCATCTAAACCTTTAGGTCTTAAGGATAATCTTCAGTTTGTTTGTTAGTCCTTTAGCCTGTTTTGAATTAAAAAAAAAGGTTATGCTCATCTTGCAGTCTCACCACTTCCATATAAAATTATTTAAATAACGAGTAACACCACTGGTAAGAAAGCAGAATCCTTCATATTGTATTCTCATCTTAAAAAGCCATATATTGCCATTTTGATCTCTGACAGCTTGAAAAACAGTGTCTAAAATACCATCTAAAGAACAGGAACAAGAAGTGTGAATGTCCGGTTTCGGACAGGGTTATTCTGCTAGTCATTTCCTTTCCTGGTATCACACAATTACATGCAGTTATCTCAGACACACACGAGTACTAATTCTTCTTGGTAGGAAAGGAAATGAATATCAATTAATAGGAAGCAATCAAAGAACGCTAACTTTTGCACCCACTCGCTGATCTGGCCATGATAATGCCCAAGAAAGGAGTAACAACAGAGGTATTTTGCATATAACCCAAATTTTCTACCAAATCTACTCTGGAGCTATTCATAACCACATATGAGCATATTCATAATCACATATGAGCACTATGAATGAAATGTTAATACTCATTGAGCCAAATAAGGTAGCTAGAAATGCAGACACCCAGCGGGACTACACAAGAAGACTCCTATGTGAAAGAGCTTCTCATTTTCCCTCAGCCTGCAAAACACCCAGCTATCCCTTTTGCCGCTTTTGAAGGACCAGAACTACCCGAAGGAACCTTTGGACACAAAAGCCCAGTCTCCAATCCCTTCCATGCCTTCTGTCTCTGGTCTTCAGACTTCCCTCCTAGACTCAAACGAGGCAGTTTCATTTACTCTTAGCCAAAAACCGAGGTGCAAAGCTTCCCAAAAGGCCCGAGGCTCCTCTCTCCTTGCCGGACGGGCTGGCTGCCGAGCACCGCGCACACACCGGGACTCCCCCCGACAGTAGGGGAAGGGGCGGGCTGACCGCCACGGCCGGAGCCCCGTCCCAGACCACAGTTACTTTCTGTCCCAAAGCAACTCCGGGACGGGTCGACGCCCGAGGACCCCAGCTGATGCTGAGAAGGGCTAGGAGATACGGTCCTGGGAGCCGATGGCGACGTGCCCGCGGTGAATGAGTCCAGTTGGGCCTGGCTCCCGAGGAAAGCGCTGTCTCGTCCTCCCCCACCCCGGCAGGTACTCACCCCCGGGCAGGACAGCCCGGCCCGTCCTGGCTCGTCCCGGATCGCTCCACCCGCGCTGCCTCCCGACGTGCCGCTGTCACCGCAGCGTCCGCGCCGTCGAGTCAAGAGCTGGTCCCCGCGGAGCGTCCCGCCCCCGCCGTTCGGCTCACCCGCCTATTGGCTGCGACAGGGGGGTGATTTGCGTAGAGGCGCCCCGCTCCTGGAGGGGGGTCAGTCACCGCCTTCGAGGGGAGGAGGCACAGCTCGTGAGCAGTGCCCCATTCCTCCTCCTCCTCCATCCCCTCGGGGCGGTGCTCAGCTCGCAAGCCTCCTAGCGTGGGGAAAGCCCGTCCCGTGAGTGCTGAGAAGCGTGGGTGGGCTGAGGTTGCCCGTTTCTTTGCCGCCGTCCCTGCGGACGGCCCTGCCCTTTCTTGCCCTCGCCTCGCCGGCGGGAAGCTGGGGCTTTCCGACCCCGTCCGTCTGGTGAGGAAGTTGGTTGGGGGTGCGGTGAGGCCTGGAACGGAGAGGGTGCTAAAACCGAGGGGTCGTACGGGTGCCTGAGGAGAGAGCTAGGGCTGGGCACCACCGTGAGCAGAGCAGGGGCAGGGGCACGGTCATGTCCCCGTTCGTCCGGTCCGTCCGTCATCGCCCCCTCCTATTTGATGCAGCAACGTCTGTCCCGTTCTGATGGCCTGAGACGTACATGGTGAAATAGGACGTCAAAGGACCTTCTGAGAACATAATTCGAACTAATTGTTGCTGCACAGCGTGAGCAAGAGAAAGTGTGTTCTCTGCGGAACGCTTCAGGGTCAGGGTCAAATTTAGTCCATTTTTAGGTGGTGACTTTGATAACTGACCATGACCATTCCTGGAAAGAAACACCTTCTCCATCATTCTAACTTAAAAAAAATCCCAAAACAACCAAAACCAAGCAACAAAACTTTGCTCACACAATTTTTAAAACATACGAATAAACCATGCAAGTAGTTATGGAAGTTGTTCAAGTCTTTCTGAGATAGGAAGTTTTTCCTTTTTTTTGAACAAGTTGGACATTTTGGGGGTGTACTTTTTTTTCTGCCTTTCATCACAAAAATTTGAGATAATTTGAATCTGGAAATTAAAAAAAATTGGAAATTACTTTTTTGGTGGTGCCAAGTAGTAACCGAAAGAGCAACTGTGTTTTTCTGAGCCATTGTCGGTTATAATAAGGCTCAAATATTTCTCTTACATTTCATCAGTCCCATCCTGGGTGTGCCAAGTGAAAATTCTGTCATGATATAGACAGTTGCAGAGATATAGGAAGGTTCCTCCCTCTTTCTTTTTTATGTTGTTGTTTCAGGAAAAAAAAAAAAAAAAGCTATAGGTAAATACTTGAGATTTTATGGTTAACAGTCAGTTAAAAATGTATCTGATGGAGTGGCTCTTTCTCCTTGAAAAATCCAAGACTGTACTGCAGAGTTCTTCTGGTGGAGTCTTTACTGGGATTTTTATCTTAGACCTTGATGCCGGAGCTTATTTTAAGTAGGTGGGTCCCACTGACCCTCTAAAACTCCCTGAAGACACTGAATTACGAATGGATTTTCTGTTCTTTGCCAAGCTGCTGCTGTGTGAAACCAGCTGCAGCACCCCCCTGTTTGTGGGCAGGTGGCTTTCTCTTTGCCACTGGACCACGGAAAGCAAATGGGCCTTTAGTGTTGTTAATGCAGGTGGAGCTGAAAATAAATGCGTGTTAATGTAACTTCACGGGTAATCAAGGATACATTCTGCTTTGTATGGCACAGAACAACAATTACTAATTAACCTGCTGTTGTTGCAGCACAGGCAAAGCAAGGGCTGCGTGGATTGATGTGTCTCATGACCCAGTCAAGAGCAAAATGCTCATCTAGAAACATCTGGTATCTTCCCTCTAATTTGTGAGGAGGGAAGTCCAAACAGATGAGTGGTGAGTCTCCTCTGCTTTGCAAGAGACTTTAGTTAAAATTTCAGTAGCTGAGTAGCAGCAAGGTAGCAAAATTGTTAAATTATTAACTTCCTAAGAAAGGAAATGGAGAGTGAGAGGACTTTATTACTTCTATAATTTCTGCCACCTAGATTAGGTGAGGTTAAAGAAGGTTGAAAACTTTCAGAAACAGCTAGCTAATTAAGCTACCTGAAGAGGTAGACAAAAAATACATTCACCACTGACAAACAAGGACTCTGAAGTGCTTCAGCATATTACGTTGCTGGATCTTCCAAAGGGTGCCCATTTGCATGCTGTTACGAGAAGCAAAACCAGGTGAGTCATATGAAAAGACTGTTGTGTCATCATATAAAGAAAAGATAGTTGTTTTGGATTGTTATGCTCATATCGGTCACTTTTGAAATAAGAAGAACAATCCCCACTATCAATGTAGATTGATAATAAAATTGACTAGACAGAGAAAGTGATTTGCCCATAAAAGAGATTTAAAATTTTCAGATTTGTCATTTTATCCTCCCCTGAGTTCTGAGCAGCCTTACCTAAAAAGCTATAAAAGTAACAAAGTTTTTGTCTGTGCATTTTTTTAATTTGTTTGTTTGCTTGGGTTTTTTGTTCTGTTGTATTTTGTTTGTGGGGTTTTTTTTCTTTTCCCCTACTATCTCTCTATATATTTGAGACATTTAATGAAAAAATCTTCATTTATCAGCAAAAGGAAAGAATTAATTTGCATAGATAAAGGCAGAATTCATTAGTGTAGGGATCACTGATACCAATAATTTTTTTAAGGAGTTTGGGCAACATAATGGACAATACATCTGGAGGCAGAAAGCCTCCCTTTTAGTTCTTTATTTCTCTGAAGAGCTGTTGTGGTTTTTTTCCTTTAAGAGTTCTAATCATGACCTACATCTTGAGTGATGGCTTTGGATGAGCCATATTTTATTTCCAATTTTTTCATGTCTAGAAAGAGGAAAGGTGTAATTGCTTTCAGTGCTCATAAATATGTAGTGAAAAGCAACATATAAACAATATGAAGTCTCATGGACATTAAAATACCTTGAGTATGTCTAGTAGTTTAAGGACAATCCATAGAGCAGAGGGACTGTCCGTGCCAGGAAGACCCCTTGTCTCTCTGTTCTGGTTCCTGATGCTTCTAATCAAGTTGCCTACCAGGATAATAACAGAATAGCATGATTGAGTTTCTTACAGAGCCCAAGAAATTAGACATTACATGAATGCAGATTTCTCTTTGTTACCACCATTGACATCTCAGAGGATCTGGCAGTTCTGGGGATCTCATTTTTTTCATCAGGCCACTTATATTTACACCTCCAATTCCCCATGCTGAACTACTGTATAGAAATACCCCTATGTTTCAAGTTTACCCATGTGTACAGAACAGTTTGCACCCACAATACCTCTACTCATTTCAAATATGGTGTTATGGTGGTTGTCATAGAATCACAGAATTGTCATTGTCGGAAAAGACCTCTAGGATCACCGCATCCAACCATCAGAAGAAAAGGAAAAACACAACAAAAACACACACACAAAAAAGAAACAAAACAAAACAGAAACAAAACAGAAATAAAAATAAGGCAAAAAAACCCCAAAACAACAACAAAACCCAAACAAACAAACCAAACCAAACCAGAAAAAAAAAAACCAAAAAAACCAAACCACCAAAAATCCCCACCTCACCACCCCACTAGAGCATGTCCTCAAGTGCCTCATCTACTTGTTTTTGGAACACCTCCAGGGATGGTGATTTCAGCACCTCCCTGGGCAGACTGTTCCAGCACCTGACTACTCTTTCAGTAAAGAAATTCTTCCTAATATCTAATCTAAACCACCCCTGCTGCAAATTCAGGCCATTTTCTCTAGTCCTGGTGTTACTTACTTGTGAGTAGAGGCTGCACCCACCTCACTACAACCTCCTTTCAGGTACTTACAGAGAGTGATAAGGTCTCCCCTCAGCCTCTTCTTCTCCAAACTAAACAATCCCAATTCTTTCAGCCTCTCTTCATAGGACTTGTTCTCCAGACTCTTCACCAGCTTGGTTGCCCTTGTCTGAACTAGCTCCAGCACCTCAATATCTTTCTTGTGGTGAGGGGCCCAGAACTGCACACAGCACTCGAGGTGTGGCCTCACCAGTGCTAAGTACAGGGACACAATCACTTCCCTTCTCCAGCTGGCCACACTATACAGGCCAGGATTCCATTGGTCTTCTTGGTCACCTGGGCACACTGCTGGCTCATATTCAGCCAGGTGTTGACCAGCACCCCCAGGTCCTTTTCCACCAGGCAGCTTTCCAGCCACTCTTCCCCAAGCCTGTAGCATTGGCCGGGATTGTTGTGACTGAAGTGCAGGACTTGGAACCTGGCCTTTTTAAACCTCCTACCACTGGCCTCGATCCAAACTGTCCAGATCCTTCTGCAGAGCCTTCCTACTGTCAAGCAGATCGACACTCCCACCCAATTTGGTGTCATCTGCAAACTTGCTGAGGAAGCACTCAATCCTCTCATCAAAATCATTGATAAAGATGTTGGACAAGACTGGACCCAAAACTGAGCCACTGGTGTCTGGCCATCAAGTGGATTTAACTCCCTTTACTATAACTCTTGTCAATCTGTAATAACTGACAGTTGTGAAATTTTTAGCTAAAATAGAGCAAATTTCTACCAGTTCATTTCTGTAGCACAGAGCCAGCTGTCAGATACATATAAAATCTACACACCTTTTTCTGGATGTGTAGTATATCCACAGCCCCCTTTAAGCTAGAATTACTTATGATGTAATCTACCATTCAATGAAATTACTGATTTATGTTCATGGACAAATAACTTTATGTTTGTCCTGGTTTGAGTGAGAACAGAGCTGGTTCGTTATTTTTAAGCTTGGTTCCACTACCTGCACTGTCTGAAGTTAGCAGCCTGTTTTCACAGGCAGTGTCTGCTGCTGGCAGTGATAACACCCCGTGTTTAGAGTTACTACCAAGGCCACTGCTGGATCTTGTGTACCACACTGGGAGGTGCAGGAAAGTGAAAGGCCACACCTGCAAGGAGGGCAGGTGACCCCAAATTGATCAACGAGGGATTCCATCCCATAGACATTATACTTGGTATAAAGCTGAGGGATTACAAGAGTCTTGCCCTTGTATTTGCCCTCTTGTCCTGCTTTGCCAGCTTTGCTCAACTTGGCTCGGGTTCTTTTCCAGTTTCTTCCTTGGAGAATCCAAGGAGGGCTCTGTCTGTTCCGCCTTTGATCCCTCTCTGTGTGTTCCTGAATCCGGTACCAGAATCCAGCTCCCAAACACAGCTCCCATCTGCTGCAGGGCCCAGTCTGGGACTCTCCCATTGCCTGCTCCACAGCATCAGTGGTGATGGTGATGTAATTACCATTGGGGGGGGGTTGGGTTCAGTACTGGTTTTGTATATATTTGTATATATTCCATTTTTATTATTATTATTTTAATTTTCATTATATTTGTTCTAGTTTCTTTTTCTAATGGCTAAGT
>JANIJG010014507.1:0-34942 GCA_024611175.1 Megaceryle torquata
GCGTATATGTTTTTTGCGGACACAAAACCCCCTTGCATAAAAAGGGGAATCCTTCTTCCCCCCCCCCCCCTTTTTTTTTCCTTTTTTTTTTTTTTTTTTTTTTTTTTCCCCCTAGGTAAGAAAGAAAGAAAAGCCTCATTTTGTCTGCAGTTCCACTGATTTCAATGGGAGCCTTCATGGAATAAGGTGTTGCTTCACAGAGGGGAAGCAGAGGCAAGCAAGATAACTTGCTACTTTGGGTCACCCTCGTTACACTTTGACATTTCCATGTCTAAGTGCCCACCTTGCTGAAGAATATGTAAAGTCTTTCAGCTCTTCATTTCCACTCCATTTTAAAGAGCTAGAGTAATTCCTATTCTTAGGCACAAGAAAACCATCTTCCACTGTTTTTGACAATTGAAGTACGTGGACTGAGGGAATCAGAGGAAAGCTCTATTTGCTAAACACCACGTGTAGATTACCACAGATAGTTTTTCTAAGGAAATTTATGACCTGTGTGGAGTAAATAAACTCCGTTTTTGGTAAAGAATCTGCAAGCCAATCATTCATGCTTGCTTAGAGACATTACTGTTCGTGTTGCTTTTATGTGGAAGGCTACAGTAAAGGCTGATGTTATGTCTAAAATAGACAGTTGGCAGCTCTGGAGAAAATAAAAAAAAAAGAAAAAAAGTGACACTTCTGACATTACTTATCATGAGATTCTTGCTAGATTATGGCACATTCACTCTAATTCAGGAAAGAAAGAAAAGATAATGATAGGACAATTATAATTCTTGTAACTAGTATTTTATCTTCATGCACGCACTTGCATGCCTAGCTACATTTACTGGCAAGTTGTGACCTTTTACACATTTGAAATAAACAGCTCTCAGTTTGTTCAAAATGTTTAGTAAGTCTGAAAGCTGTTTTTTTTTTTCTGTATCTCAGAGTAAATGAGAATGGGACAGACACTTTTCTCCTGTCTGCCCACCATGCACTCCTGTCATTGCACTCTTCTTCAGCTCCTCTTCCTCTCCCCATTTTATGCTCTGGATCCAACATAGACATAACTGTTTAAGGAAATCATGAAAATCAAGTGAGCAGAAGAAGGAACTTCATTAAGTGTCTGTATATCATGTTTTCACTGACACTAGTGTTTTTCATGTACAAGTAAGTGGGTGGCTTTCAGTGGTACCCCTCTTGATTTCCACTGCTTTGAGAGGAGAACTGGGATACTATCTGGTAAGTCTACCTAACCTAATAGATGCATGCAATATGCATGCTTATTTTCTTTAGACCATCATATCTGAAATCATCAGCACAACCTTTAGTAAGTACTATTCTACCTATGAAGGTATTCTGAATTTAAAGCAAGTAAGTGCCTTTCTGAGTGATGATCCCATGTCCTTAACTCACCCCACTGCACTTCAGCACATAGGCTATGTAATGTCACTGGGGCTTTTCCTTCTCCAGAAAAATGATCTGGTTTCGACGAGGGGTGTCAAAAATAGTTTTCCACCCTCAGATCCACTCAAGTAGTAGTGGAGGCTGTACTGGTGTGGACAAGGTCAGGTAAGTTTATTGCTTACTGTAGCATATCATGCCTGTCGAGAGCTCATGGGACAACTTGCCTGCACAGGATTTGCCTTGGAGTGTATAGAGGAATTTGTTACAATAGGTTTTGAACTCGACTGACTTTGCCCACACTGGAAAAACAGTTGTTTTCAACACTACTCCAAGATGTGCAGAGAGTGGGTGGGGATTTTGACAACAGTTGTCAAAACCACAACATTTGTCTGGGGTAGGTGCACACCTACTGAAATATCAGTGCTATAAAAGGCACGATTCTGTAAACCTCGGATAGTGCAAAGTCTGCAGTGTCAGTCACTGTGAGTCTTTACGCTGATGTACACTTGCAGGATGGCAGATGTGGAACCGGATTTGTGATACATTGTCAGTTACCATTTACGTAAATACAGGATTCAAGGCCACGAAAATGATCAAAACTGGATTATTTTAAAGATTTTACAGTCTAAAGAAAAATTGACTTTGATAGAACAGTTAGTGGAAGAAGATACCTGTGTTATAAGCAGGTGAACAATACTCTCATCACGTGAAGGTGATGACATAATAGATAATTCTGAATCTTGAAGCCCCTTCATACACTATGTGCTCTTCCGTGCTTTTATGTTAAAAAGTATAAGAAACTGTTTTTGCCAAACCAGACTGGACCAGGTATCTCTTCATTCTTAGACGTTTGTTAATGATTGACCAGCTCCATGGAAGCATCATGAAATAAGTGAATTGTAATAGAAGTTTGGTTTGGTTTGGTTTGGTTTTTTCCTCATAGAATTTATTTTTGCAATTGCCCAAAGAATAAGCTACCAAATGAGGAAGGAAACTGAAGCAGAAGTTATTTTCAAACTAATAAAAGAAAATGCTACTTTGTACAGAACAACTTCTAGTTGACCTTTGCAACGAATGCTGTAAAATACTATTTTGGCCACAAATAGAATGAGATTTTTAGAAGAATTAGTGTTTAATCTGCCTGCCTGCCTATCTATCTGCCTATCTATCTATCTACCTACCTAAAAAAAGACTAAAGGAATCTAGCAGCTCACTCTCACTTACAATTGCATCTGTAAAACTTTAAAACCACGCAAGGTTTTTCTCTTCTGTGCTGGATGCCATTAGCATTAGCATATTACCACAGAAAAAGAATCTAAAGTAGATGGTGAACTTCATAAAATAGCTTCCAAAAGTCTTCCATCCCTCAAAAACTTTAATCCCCAGCAAGAACCTGACTGTCATAAAACCCACTGAAATATATGAGCTGTTCAGTATTCTCCTAGAGTTGATAACAGTCAGAGTATTTTTTGATTATGATAAAATGCAGAGCTGTATTAGATGGGAGAAAGTAATTTTTGAGCAATTTTGAAACTGTGGAGAAATTTTGGAGTGGTCAGTCACTGTGCTTATACTTGGAGGATTATTATTGTTTTTTTTTGCATTGTCTCTCTTTTTTTTGTTTGTTTGTTTTTGGCATCAGTACAGGTTTCTGTGAGCCTGCATGTCCGATGGCATTCACACGATACTGCACCACTACCATGCAGTCATTCTTTGTCTTTCCTACCCCTGGATATTAGGCAAATGTGAGCCTTATAAATAAAATGGACACTCAAGAATCTAGATACTTTACAAATACTATGTAACAGAGGAGTGAAAAAGATAGCAAGAATAGGGAAAGAATCTCTCCAGATGCAAGAATTCCATACTGGTGCTCTGTTGCAATTCCCGGAAAAATGCTATAGCTGATCCCAGTTGTAATATTGGTTCTTTGGAAAGAATCACAGAATGGCTTGAGTTAGAAGGGACCTTAAAGATCATCTAGTTTCAGCCCCTCTGCCACAGTGAAAGGGTGCCTGGGTATGTCCTTTGGCTGATTTGAACACACTGCCTATAGTTTAAAATCAACATCTTAACTTTTTCATCATTTATAAAATGTATCTAATTAATTAATCTGAGAGTATTTTTATTTCCATCATGATACTAAGTTGAAAAAGGCAGAATGAAAATTGGAGAGAAATAGTAAAGAAAGAAAAAAGTATCCTACTCTGTTTCCCAGCTACAGAAATGAGCAGAGCTGGCAAAGAAGCACCTTATACAAAAGCAAGACTGTCTAGAGAAGAGGTAAGAATATTCTCAGAATATTCTCTAAAAGAAAGACAGAACCATGTAATTGTACCCTTCCTTTAAAACGAGGTCTTACTGCTTCCCTGCGTGTTACAGATCACACGTTATTTTACATTGGACGCTTAGTGCTAAAATCTAAAATGTAAGGGCCAAGTTCAGCTCTTAGATACACATGCACAAATCCAATGAACTCAAAGAGAGCTGTGTTCATATGTTTAGCAATGGAATTTGGCCCTAAATATTTAAACATTTATTCAGAGAAAAAAAACAAAACAAAACCAAACCAACAAAAAACCCCAACAAAACTTCTCTGATACATTTGTATCTCATATCTAACCTACACAGACCAGCACCACTGGGCACCCACATTAATGGATAAAAAATGTTGGGGAATCATAAACTCAACATTCTACCTGCTCTGTGTGGTCAAATAACATGAATTTGTGTCAGAATGTTGAGGAAATTAAATCCTTAGGAACCTGTGGCTGACGTTATTTATTCTGCAGTCCAGGAGTAATCTGATGCAAATTCCTGGCGATATTCCTATATTTCAAGAAATTACTGTTTTGAATGGGCTGGTTCTGGAAACTTTCATTATATTAACATGCAATCCAGAAAGAGCTAATGTCCTCAGCTTATATTTCCTCTGCAGAAGAAAGCTCAGTGTTCTGGCTAATTCTTACTTGTCTTTCAAAGGGTTGTGACAGGAGTCCATAATAACCTAAACAGGTCATTCAGAAATGGTTAACCTGAGCATCCCACCTGCTCTCTACAGCAAAATGAGCCCAGATGTACTTTTGTTACAAAGGATTCAGAAGCCTGCAATTTTTCTTCAAGCAACATAATACTCCAACTTGTATATCAAAGTAAACAATAACTACTCATACATGTTCTTCTCCTTGGAAAAATGACAGCAAGAGGATAGCTAAGCTGTAGGTTCAGAAACCTAAACTTGGTTGTCTACGATGTAAATGTTACAGTCAAGCTAGTTATTCAAGCTCCCATTATACTCAATAGTGATCTAAGGCTTGATTCACTTGCCTAAAATTCTTTAGTGACATTTACAGATGCACTGGGCTCCCTAAGAAATCACCTGGCACATATGAGTCAGGACCTATGTGAGGCAGATATACATAGTCCAGAATATTTGACCTAGATAACTAAACTCAACTCTAGGAAATGTAGATGCTGGCTTCTAGAGAGCTACTCTAATGACCAAACATAGGTGTTTACTTTTGGATAGGTGTCTATTTCCCTGGAGTGCATTCAGAAGAGTGTGACCAGCGGGTCAAAGGAGATTCTCCTCCCCCTCTGCTCTGCACTAGTGAGACCACATCTGGAGTACTGTGTCCAGTTCTGGGCTCCCCAGTTCAAGAGAGACAAGGAACTACTGTAGAGAGTCCAGCAGATTGCTACAAAGGTGATTAGGTGGCTGAAACATCTCCCTTACAAGGAAAGGCTGAGATACCTGGCTCTGTTTAGCCTGGGGAAGACAGAGGGGATCTTATAAATGTTTATAAAACATTTAATCTCTTTTCAGTGGTGTCCAGTGATAGGACGAGGGCCATAAACTGAAACACAGGAAGTTCCACCTTAACATAAAGAAAAACTTCTTGTTCGAGCACTGGAACAGGCTGGCAGAGAGTTTGTGAAGTATCCTTCTCTGGAGACCTTCAAACCTTCCTGGATGCAATCCTGTGCAACCTGCTCTAGGTGAACCTGCTTTAGCAGGGAGGGTTGGACTAGATGATCTCCAAAGGTCCCTTACAACACCTACCATGCTGTGATTCTGTTATTCTCTGTGGATGAACGGAATTGGTTTTTTGCCTGCACTATGTTGACTGGGTTTCCATTAACTGGAACCTAAACACAATCCATGTACAGACACCTAATTTTAGGTGACTGCACATGAAACTGAAACCTACTCCTGGTATCATAGTTGCCAGAATATATGCTGTTATTAGAGAAATCACTATGCTTTTGGTTTAACAAGGTTTAAGCTACTTTGGTTGTGCATTTTGTGCAGTATGGTGGTTTTAGTTAAGTGGTGGCAGGCAGGAAAGCAAGAGTAATGGGCAGGTGTGATTACCTAGGTGATTAAGGTCTCTTGATGTTCTTTTGCTTCAGTGGGTTCCTTGAGATCCATATGGACAATGTTCAGCTAAAGCTGCTACTTGCTCCCTAGCTAGAGTCGTCTCCGGCTACTCGTGTTGGCTTTTCCCTTACTTGGGAGAATTGGAGCTTTGCCTTCTCTTAACTGCTCTAATAATTAGGCAACCAGATAATCTACCATACTTCCAGGGTGCTTTTTTCAGAGCTGCATGTTTTTTGGACATAGTCAGCTTCATAAGAAAGTCTCTGCACCAAGACTTAATTTCTGTTGGTTTTCTGGTTTTGTTTTTGTTTTTGTGTTTTGTTTTGTTTTGTTTTTTCAGAGCTCTCTCATCATTGATGTTACCCTTGAATATCTCTGGCTGTAGAGGTGTAATGCAGGATGTTGCCAAAAAACTGTGGCAGGAGGTAGGATCAAAAGCATGTGCAGACTTACAAGTTCATTAATAATCATGGCCAATTGGGCTTTCCGTCCAGGTCTTGCATTGGTGCTAACAAGGTAAGTTAAGAATGAACCAGTGCCAAAAAGTTCTTTGCTGGTACAAATCATGATTTTGGTTTGCTCTGGTGGTTATCTTGGTAGAGATCAAACCTCAAGCATTGCTTCAGATAATATATACAATGATTAGCATAAGTTTCTTTGATTGTGTGTGGAAACTCCCAACCTCATTTGTGGAAGCCATGGTTTTGAATAGCGTACAACAAACCAGCATTACTTTGGTTGCTGGGAAGAGGAACCCTCTGAGTAGTTTTTCTTCAAGTGACTTGAGTCCTATCAGTCAGGAACAAAACTCTGCTTTTATCCCATTTTCTATTTCATTTGTATGCTGCTTACTTAAGGGTGTGCCTGTGGTGTTGGCTACTGAGAAGAGTGTTAACACATGTGCCAAATCACTATTACAGATTGAAGCTCTTGGTCACAACTGGATTACACAACACAAACTTCTATCTTCAAGATCACGGTGCTACCTAATTCTGTTTCTCCAGGTCTTTAATTTCCAAGCCTTGGAATTGCCTTAAATTCATTTTGGCACAGAATACGTAATTATTTTCATATTGTGCTAGTCTACTCTCCTGCTTTCATGCATATGAGCCAGGAGTGAATAAGAGTTGGCAACTCCATACTCGACTATTATATTGCAGAGTACACTTTAATCAGCACCCTAATAAATAGCACACCCAATTAATTTGGACATTTGCCAGCACACCAGTGCACTTCCCTACTCTTCAGTGGCTGTAAATGACAGATAAATATAATGCTCGCTGTTGTCCGTGAGCATATTTGTTGTAATTAACAGGTATGATTTGGTGTTTGCTGGCATGTGTTTGTTCCCTCAGCAGCACTCAGCTCATTTTTCAGTAGGATCCCCATTCCAGTGCGGTTGTGAAAAATAAAGGACTGATTTCCCTTTTGGTATTTGCTTAAATCATTGTAGTGCTTTTGCATTAAAAAAATGAAATGAAAGTATTCTACATATTTCTGTGTATTACTTTCCTATATGGTTTTGACAATAAAGATGACAATTTAATTAGCACGTTTCTGGTTTAATTACCAGGAGACTTTGCCATGCCATGGAATAATTTATAATAAAGGGAAGGATTTCTGCTACAGCTTTCTAACACTACCTTTTTTTACCAGGGGTTGCATGGTGGTTTGCTTTAAAGTGGTATTTCCTTGAGGAACATCCACAGAAGTACGATATATTTTCTGAAACTGGCATATGCTATGATTTGCTGCATGCATGTGACACTTTCTCTTATTTGGACTCTCTTTGCCAAAGAATTAAATAAAATTGAACACAGCAAACCTTTCTAATCCCTGCATTCCTCACTGATTGCTTTAATGGAGACTGAAAAAAAAAATAAAAAAATCATTGGAAGTAAACGAACATGAAAAGGGAAATGGTACTGGAGAAATCTAAACAAGGGATCTTAAAACCCAGGATGGATATGGATCAGCAAAGGGTAGAAACATTCATGTAATTAAAGGAGAGTGTAATTTGTGGGTTATCTGAAAAGAATTGTCCGTGTTGGCATTTACTTTGACTCTGTGGCAGAAGGAAAAGAAACCGCCCTGTACCACTGCATACGGTTCCTTATTAGTTGTGGCTTCTGCAGAGGCTCCGTCTCTTCTTTGGAGCTTGAAGGATTTTTTTCATTACATAATCTGGATACTTGAATAATTTTTTTTTTCTTTTAAAGTAGATTTTTTTTTTTCTTTTTTCTCTTGTGTGTGCAAATTCTCTTTGCACCAATGCTTCTATACTGAGGTTATTATGCCAAAGGAATGCAAGCATCTAGAGTAACAATGGTTCATTTTCCTTTAATGACTTTGTCGACAGGATGGAGACATTTTTGTGGTGTGATGAATTCACTCGGTCTCCCGTTGTGCTTTCTCCACATGCTTTGGAAACTCTCTCTCTCTCTTTCTCTGAGAATTGTGGCCATGCACTCCAGCAAGAGCTTCATTACTTTATATTCATTGTATTTAAATGACACCCCAGTGGTACTGACCTCCTGGGATGATTGATGTAAATTATATGCTATGTAGGGGAAAATAAAATCTTTTTCTGACTTTTTATGTTCTGCAGAGAAATAAAAAGTGAAAACAAATGACAGAGAAAATCAGGCCTATTCAAAGTGAAACTTTGTAAGCATTATGGTTTGAGCAGACTCCAGTTTGTAAAAGTGCTGAGACAGTTTATAACGACCTTATGATTTGAAAGGTGACCTGAAAAGGGAAAATAATTTTGTATGTGCCCTTTTTTGGTTCTGTATAATGCAAAAACTTGAATTATTTAAATTTTTTTCCCTTCTGTGAAGTATAGCAAGAATTCAGACTTGAGTAGGGAGTAGCCACTGCACTTTTACCAGCTACACAAAGGCACAGTACTAGAAGGGACATTGTGTTCCTTGGTCCTTTTTCCTCCTCTCTTCTAGTAAATTTTTTGGTATCCATTTGAGATTTCAAGACCTGTAGGTATCTGTCTTGCTCAATTACTCTGCCAGGAGTTACCACCTGTAGAAGTGGCAACAGGGAGAATATTCTTTCACCAGCCCAGCTCATCATCAGGCAGTAACTTCAATCATTCCTGAACTGGTAACCTCTCACTGCGGGCAAAAGGGGTTTGCACAGCAGCAAGTGTTTGTTAGAAAATGTTCTGTCAGTGCTTTTTCAGGTCCCTCACCAAGTCACGCCACCTCTATTCAAACTCCTGGAAGTTCCGTGGTTCACATTGGACATGCTCAACCCCATTATCACAGTAATTCTGCAATTTGTATTGAAGATGGTTTGAGAAGGGCAAAGTAAAAGACAGACAGTAACTTTGGAAGTTACACACCCTGACCTTCAAGAAAAACAAGATTTTGTGTGATGAAGAAGGCACTTACAGTTACTCTATTTACCTCTCCTGAACAAATTAATTAATTCCAGTGTTCCATGGTACAAGTCATCCTGTTGCCTAACGAATCTGTGTGTGTACTTTCAGATGAGTGGAATGACTGAACTGAACTCTCAAAGCCCTACAATTAGGAGGTGTTGAAGAAAGAAAAGGTTGAAAGATGAAAGGAAGTGTGCAAAGAAGAAAGAAAAAGTAGGTTAAATGATCCAGCTTGCCTAGTCATGCCCTTCCCCATCAGCCTGTTGAGCTGACAGGACACAGGAAGAGGAAAGCCACCACTGTCAGAGGGAAAACATAGGCCCTGCTAATAGATGGAAGATACTTAACCACCCCTATATATTTAACCACACCAGTATAGACTATTTCAGTTGGAATGGACCCACAACAGCCATCTAGTCCAGCTGGCTTGGTCAGGGCTGACCAAGTTAAAGCGTGTTGTTAAGGGCATTGTCCAAATGCCTCTTGAGCAATGACAGGCTTGGGGTATCATCCACCTCTATATAAAGCCTGTCCCGGTGTTTGACCACCCTCTTGATAAAGAAACGCTTCCTAATGTCCAGTCTAAACCTTCTCTGGTGCAGCTTTGAAACGTTTTTTGTTGCAAGGTTGGGGTCAGTGTCTTCTCCCAAGGAACAAACGATAGCACAAGAGGAAATGGCTGCAAGTTGCACCATGAGAGGTTTAGGTTATATATTAGGAAAAATTTCTTCACAGAAAGGTTTGTCAAAACCCTGGAACAGGCTGCCCAGGGAAGTGGTTAAGGTATTTTAAAGATGTGTAGCTGTGGTGCTGAGGGACATGGTTTAGCGGTGGACTTGGCAGTGTTAATGGTCGGATTTGATGATCTTAAAGGTCTTTTCCAACCTAAACGATTCTATGATTAATAGCATGTTTGAAGCAGTACAACTTGCTATATTTTAGCAAGGATCCACTGGTATTTCCAGGGGCAAACCAGGTTCGCAGGCAGATGTTTTGCGCAGCGAGGGGAAGGCTCCGTCTGTCCCATATTCCAACACCCCTACGGTGCTGGAGCTGCAGAGGCAAGGGCGCGCTGACACCTGCTCGGAGGCCAGACACCTGCGGGAGTGCACACCCCGCCCTGCTACCGGGGTTGGAGCCGCCTCTCCCCAAACCCTAACTGTGTTTCGGCACTCGGAGCACCCCTGAAGCCTCTTATCGCCACTCTCCAACAGCGCCCAGCGCTGAGTGGGGCAGCGAACATAGCCATGGCCGCCTGGGCCCTCCCCTCAGCTGACAGGCAGCACCTGCGGGAGGCGGGCCGGGGGGGGGAGAGCGAGCGACGGCGGGCTGACGGCAGCGGCTGCAGGCGGGGAGGAAGCGGCGGCGAGAGTCGGCCTTCCCCGGCTCCACCCCTCGCCCTGGGAGGCCGCGGCTGCCACACAGCAGATGGAGGCGGCGGCGCGCCACGGCCGCTGTGTGGCGGAACCGGCCCTTCCCCTGCGCGGGCGGCGCCATTTTGCCCCCCCACCCCCACCCCCCTCGCAGCGTGTGCGTCTCAGCGCCGGAGCTGCCGCAGCTGCTGTGGTGGTGGCAGCGGCAGCTGGGCGGGGGGCGGGAGCGAGTGATCGAGCGAGAGAGAGAAGTCGCCGTTTTTCGTCCCCCTCATTTCTTGCCTCGGTCCAGGCAACGCGTGGAGGGGAAGGGATGAGGTTCAGTTCCTGCCCCTTGTTTTCCCCTTTTGGATAGTTGCACATGGGGTGGGGTAGTGGTGGGGAGCTGGGCACCACCAAACCAGGCTGTTCCTACCCTTTCTCCCTCCCTCCCTCCTTCCTTCCTTTCTCCCTTCTTTCCTTCTCCTCATCCATCCATTCTCCATCCATCCCCGGGGGGTGTGAGTTTTTGAGTGAGTCACCAGCCAGGGCATGAAATTAGACAGTGTGTTGCTGTTAACTAACTTAGCAAGGCTGCTCAATTTGTTTTTTTCTTGGGGATGTGTGTGTGTGGCCTTCAGAAGTAACCTCGCAGGTTCCAGTCAGCGATACCCGTGAAAAGCTGCTTGGCAGGAGGGGGTGGCGGGGGTTGCCTGTGGGCCTGGGGAGGGGGTTCTGCTAACTCTCTGTGTTCGCGGTTTTACGTTCCATAGGTTGAGATACGAGCAGCAGCATGTGAAGCGTAACTGCCATCAGGGTACGTGGCTCTGGTATCGAAGCCAAGATACTGAGAAGTGGCCCTGCATCAGTTCTGCCTGGTACCCAGCTGCCAGCTTACTCCCAGCTCTGCAGTTTCCTAACCGTGTGATTTTGGGGTGGAAAGTGCTAGACCTGGGGTTGCTTGCTGCTGGGACGTCACAGCAAGTGGCCTTTCCCACGTGTCGCTCTTGCATTGGTGTTCTCATGGCCTGTGGTGTTGTTAGGCACCTTGGACCCTGCCCTGTTCATTTTCTTGGCTTGCAACTAAGGTTGAAGGTGTTTCTTCAACTTTATAGTAGACCAGTGGAGTCCAGGCTTTGGCCTGCTGTATGCTGGGTTTTGTAAATTTCTTTTGGTTTCTGACTTTTCTGTTAATTTCATGTTACCCACCTACTGTTGGCTATTGTTGATTATTTGTCACTCTGATGTTCTGTCATGTCAATACTTTGTAGTTTTTCTCTGGAATAAGTGGATTTGCTTTATTTTGCATAGTGGTTTCTTAATAGGAACCCTATAATATCCCTTAGCAAAATTATTAGTCCTTGCAGAAATTACTAATAACTGCTAAAAACCTGGGAATAATAGCTAGTCAAGAAGAATACCTCTCTGTAGGCTTTAAGTGGTTTTGCCACTTACTAACTTTATTTTTATACATCCTATGTACAGATCAACTGATTGTAAAATCCTAGAATTTACCCAAATTAAAGCTTTGCAGCCTATGAATGCAGGGCACAATATACACGTAAAATATTTATTGCTGCACACGTGTCAGGTAAGAACCTGACATTATGGACAACCAACTTTTCTGTGTGGCATTAGTACTAACATTTTTTGTGAGACAGTGGATTTCTTAAGAGTGAATTTGTTTCAAGGTTTGCAGTGGTGTTGGTGATATGCTTAAATTGCTTTTGAAGGCTTTGAGTTAAGTGCCACATTGTTCTGTTTCTTGGTACAGGCCTCCCTTTCCCTTTGGCTTAAGGCACCGCACCCTGTGCAGTGCTGACTTACTTGGCAGGGTGCAGTGCCCCCTCCCTTCATCCCTCTTTGCATATCTTTCCTCATTGTTGGCCAGATCCGAGTGGCATGGAAGGCAGTGTCTGTCTTTCTGTTAACGTTAGTGGATTTTACACGGGCTTGTATTTGCATATTTACTATTATGCAAATTGGATTTTACTTTATTTTGGTTCACTTTTGTCTTGTGTACTGTTGCTGTGTAGATGGGAATGCTGATGTTAGAAGGAGCGTTTCCAGCTGTAACAGTATTTGTTTATGGTTTTTCTGAAAGCCCCATGTCTATGAGTCTTGTGAAAGTGTGAAAATGTTAGTTTTGATTTAGATAAAGAAATTCTTAGCTATGATTATTCTGAAGAAGAGCATGAGGTCTAACCAGAATATGCTAAAAAGGCAGGAGGAAAAACTCAAAGTTATGTTTCTGAGAAAGTAAACAAGACATCTTTCGATGCTTTACTGGCATTATAAGCATGATTTTCAAATACATGGATTTGGAAACTCTACTTAAGATTTAACAGGATTCAGCAGTGTTTAGATTATTTGATAAGCCTCTGAGTGTGATAATCAGCTGAATTACTCTCAGGGGCTCAATTCTGTATAGCATGGAATGGAGCTGTCTGAAATTTGATTAGTCAATTAGTACCTTGTCAGCATAAGCAAGCTGTAATTTAGTAAGCTACAAGTGTTTTAAAAATTATGTACATGTAACAGTCCAGAGTAACACTGAGCACTGTTCATGTTGTTATTGCTGTTCTGATGCGATGCCCTCAAGCAGTGAGACCAGCCAGACAGTGTCTTTCTAGGTCCCTGTTGCAACGCTGTTTTAAGGAATGAGGCCAAACCCAAGTACTGTAATTATACCATAGAAACTAATTGAGTTGATGCTCTTGTTGCAACTGTGAAATATCCAAATGTGTAGATATCTGAAATGTGTAGAGAAAAGGAAACTAGTTAAGCCAATTTTCTCAAGGAACCAGGCAGCAGTGACTCAGTTACGAGCTTATCTGGAGCTGATGAGAAAACTGCATGTCAAAGGTACAGAAAATGCTATTGATTAGATCTGTAATCTGTGTTTCAGATACTTGGCATTCGTAATGCTACAGGTAATAATTATTATTTTGAAGTAATCTTAGGAAGTGTTCATTTGCAAGCTAAGGCAGAATAACTTTCTATTTATAAATAACCTTTGGCTTTTCTCTACCCCTTTATTCTGTGTGTATTTGAAGCATTCTGTTTGATTGCAGTCAGGTATTTGCAGGGTCAAATGCAAAGATTCTAGTTCACACAGCTCCTTAAACTGTCATAGAAGTAACAGTAAAAAGATGCCAAGAGCTTGTATGAAAGAGGTCATTAGAAGCACTTGGGGATTGGCCTAACTCTTGTTAGTGTCTCTCAGGTAAATCATAAGATACAGCTCTCCATGCTAAATGTTTTATCCATCTCATCTCCATGTTAAATGCTTTTAAAAATAATGTGCTTCAGTAGCAAAGGAAAATATATATTTTTCCAGTAAACAAGAATCCATTTTAGCAGAAATGATTAGATATCTGTGACTGTGAGATCTCTGAAAGGATTTGGTGTCCTGAATGTTACTGACTTCTTGTTAGATCCTCTTCTTAAGAGCTAATTTTCATGGTTGTAATTTATACTGAAGCTGTGGCTGCTTTCCCTGTAATTCCCCTTGTGTTAAGTGTTGTGTGAGTAAGCAACAATGGAGGTAGACTTTTTCTGCTTCGGAGAATTTAGACATGATGGCAAGGAGTGATTTCAGAAAGGAAAGGAATAATTCAACAATAAGAATTAGAGAAAATTCTTGTAATCTCAGCTATGTATTTGACTAGTCATTTTTGATTAGGAATTGTTAATATATTAACACCCTAACTTGAGGGCAGCAATGGGGCAAAGTGTGGAAATCCTGATATGCCAGAAAGTTCAATTGAAGTCAGAGTGGATCAACATTATGAAATGACTAACTGTATTTCAAAGAGTGAACTAAACACAGTTCAGGGTGATGTGAAAGGAGGAAGATTGATGTAATCAAAGCTATAGGTTGGGAAGATAATGCCATCCTGAAAGGAGTTAAACAGGTGAAGAAGGTCTAGTGAGAGAAATTATACCCTAGAAAGTACAGTTTAATGGTAAGAAGAGGCTAAACTTGGTTGTGCTTTATAGAGAATTCAACTGAACTAGCGAAACCTTAAATTTTAAGTTACTTTAGATGGAACTAAAGGTAGATGGGAGCAGTGATGACTAATAGATTTGCTTCTTAGCAAATGAACAATAACGATACTGGCAGAAATAACTTTGCACCTGGAATGTTTTCCTCTTCAGACAAAGCAAAATACTGAGTTACAGTCTGGGGTCTGTTCATCTTCGCCCGCTGGAGCCAAGTCTGTGAGTTCCTAATGACTCAAAGCTGTTTTTTATCACAAGACTTGCGAGCACACCTTGTATTTGCTTCACTGAAAATTGTCAGTGGTTACTGCAGGAAGGTCATGGTCACTAAACTGCATGTCTATACAATTACTAAATAATTGGTATGAAAGATTCAGAACGTTACTAAAATAATGCATTTTGAAAAAATAATTGCTAGGCCAAAAAATATTATGGTTACAGGTGCCTGATTCTGGAAGCTGTGGAAACTTTGCTGTTCCAGGTTGTCTGATCTTCACAGTGTTTTGTTAAAACATTTTTTAGGAAGGAAGAAAAAAGTCATTGGTGCTGAATTTGAACAGCCAGATGTGGCATGGAGTTCTGCAAAAAGTTCGGCGCGTTCAGTTCAGAAGGACGTATAAATTAGATTCATTTTCCTGCTTTCTTGGCTAAAAATAAATAAATCACTTCTGGGGAAGGACAGAGCTGTGATTAGACTTGAGTATAGAAACTCAGAGAGTAGTGTTTGTAAACATCTCCAGATGTGGAGGCATTCCTCTTCTGGAAGATTATGCTGTATGTTTCTCAATCTCAAATAAATAGTCACATCTGTGTATTAA
This sequence comes from Megaceryle torquata, assembly GCA_024611175.1. Lineage (NCBI taxonomy): Eukaryota > Metazoa > Chordata > Aves > Coraciiformes > Cerylidae > Megaceryle > Megaceryle torquata. Next base: position 15,340 of record JANIJG010014507.1, read on the forward strand.
TATTCTTTCAGTAGTCCAGACCATTCTATGGTCTGCTTCAGAAGAAGCTTAAATAACTGTCATGTCTAACTCATGGATGGACAAATAATGTCTTAAAATATGAGGACATGCAGAGTCATTTCAAGCAGAATACAGTGGTTGTTATGCAGCACGGAGTCGGAAGGTTATGCTGTAGTCTGTAGTTGGTTAGTGACTTCTCTTTCCCCACAAAGTCAGTGAGAGACAGTTGTGTTTGTTTCCTGCTTTCATTTAAGGTCTTTGGTAAAATTAATGCACAAAGATGCCTTTTCAGGAGATATAGAAATGAAAATTAAGGATTATTTTTATTTCAGATAGGACAGTTTTAAAGATTAAATTAGTAAGATTCACTTTATTCATTGGATCAAAATCTATGTCTGTGCGTACTGGAAAATCTGGTTTACCCTTTATCAGACAGGCACGTTTCTTCTGTAGCCTCTAACTGGGAATGAAAGATTGAGTTGCCATATAAATGGGAAAGGGGAAATGATGTTCAGTTGTATTTGTGTGGGCTTAGAAGCACATGTCGTTCCAAGGAGGAGTGTCATGGTTAAAGATGCAATGCTTATTTGTCTGGGTGGTGAAAGCTGGGCTGGGCATTGACAGCTATGAGATGAATATTTCTTTCTGGTATTCCCTTTAAAATAAAGCTATCATAAGCATCTAGTCTATCAGGTAATAAATGGAAGCAGCAGTAACAGATGTAATGTGTTATCCTTAGTATGAATAGGGCAAGCATTCCACTTTGTGATACTTTGTTAATTAATTAAAAAATGAAAGAAAGCTGAGATTGCATCCCTAGCTTTGAACAGTATTATTGTGTGCAGACCTGATGCACATGTGTCACTGCCTGCCCGCAGATGGCTTCTCATCATGCATTCAATCTGGCTGTTCCTTGAAAGTTTGTGCCTTTGCTTTATCTGCTTGGCTTTTAAGAGGCCGTGTTTAGGGAATGTGGAAGTTACTCATCTTACTGCCTGTAAGCAAAGCTGTTTCTTAATTGTTACACGAAAAAATGAGGTTTTGGACCTGAACAGGTTAGAGGATGATGGAGTGGAGTTTCATTGTTCACTTTGAATTGTTCAGTTGTGCTAAAATCTACGTCATCCATGCATTATACTTATCCGAGACCCTTTAGAATGTTTCTAGTTAGAGTCATGGAATCATTTTGCTGGAAGAGACCTTCAAGACCATCGAGCTCAACCTTATTCCCAGCCCTGTCAAAACTACTAAACCATGTCTCTAAGCTGCTTGAACAGCTCAGCAGAATTTAAGGACTTAACTGAAAGTTAAAACATGAAGTATTCTTCCATGTTACTGGGAGAGCGGGTGATCAGCAAAACAACGTATGTACTCCAGTAATCAGTTACAGGTTATTGAGATTTTATTTTTCTAGAGTTTTGAGCATACATTTAGAAAGCCAGTCTTGCATGTGTTCAACAGGGGTTATGGTTTTGTGTTTGTTTTTTAAAAGAAATATGCTAAGAAAAAAAATCTGTATTTCCTGTAGTTAATTAAGTTCTTGCATCTCCAGTCCTAGAAGACTGTTAACTTACACTCTCTTGTCTGCTGGTGAGGCCATGCATGCAGTAAAACACTCAGTGGTAACAGATTAGTTAATTTAATTACTCTGAAGTAGAACATGTGAAAACAAAAGAATTAATTTTAATTTTGTGTTAATTCATAGTCACCTTGGCTTTTGTTTCCTTCCTGTTTTGTTTGAGTTTATATAAATGAAAATATTTCAGTCTTTACATTTTTGCATGGTTTCAGGTTATATGCAAAATGTATTTATGAAAGGCAAGAAAAGAGGAGAGATGAAGTAACTGCATTAGATGTATGTTTGATGAATGAGGTCATCATAACAGTAAATTCTTCTGTAACTTGTTAGGTAATGTAAAAACGTATGCAGGGACACAGCTCTTTTGATAATTCTAAACCTTCTTTAACTTTTTTTTTGGTCAAGTGAAAGCTGTATTAATATAATGTTTCCTCTTCCTGACTGAGTTTAGATCAACTATTGCACCAATGTATTGGAGGACTCTCCTGTAGTGACTGTTTGGATGCACCTTTCTCTTAGCTACTCATGTGTATTGCCAATGTTTGGCAAAAGTATCTGAGTAGTATTTCAAAAGATGAATTTGTTGACTCTGTGTGTGTATATATATATATAAAACAGCTTATGTAGGTCCTGAATGATACGAACTAGATTGGGGATTTGGTGGTCAGCAGTTATGGGCTGTATGTATAGCCTGTGTATTAAATTAATATTTTAGAAGCAGTAGAATTTAATTTCTTATGTCCCTCAACTGGATCTTGAATAAATAGATGGGTTTTCCACATCACGTATTGATTGTACAAACATCAGTGTGAGCTAGTACTGCTTGGTAACTTCAGAGTGGGTATGGGTGAGAAGGATGACTGTGAAACCAAAGTCTGCCCAGGTATCTTACCTAGGTGAGAACAATGGGCCTAAATTTGATGAGAAATGACTTAGAATTTGTTTCCCTCAACTGAGAACTCTTTTGTTCTGCTGATTCATATGGAACAAATACTGTTCTTTGTTGTGACTCTTGAATGTAAAAGGCATTGAGATTACAGTGGATGCTTTTAAATATTTATGATTATATATAACTTTTAATGTATTTTTTTATTATTTTATGCTTTTGGTTGCAATATTTTACCGATGGGTAAAGAGTTTGTAAAAGCTGAATGTATTTTGATAGGAATTCATAATTGGTAATCCAAATAGTGTTAATGAGAAGTTATCTTCTCCTTGCTAGAGTTCATGATTAAAATACAGCATGTTGGAATAATCTGTGACCTAATCTGAACATCTGAATTCATTTTGTAGAATATGGCAAACAGCTGCATTTCACTTTGGAGCTAAAACAAATACAGTATATTGACCCATTGAAGATTACAGTAGGCTTTTCAGTTCCATGTTAGCTGTACTTATAGAAGAAAATTGATTTGAGAGTGCTTCTGCTTTTGAATGATTTTTTTTTTTTAATGTCCGGAAGAAAGGAAATGGAACATACAGATGATGAGACTTTGATGTGTAAAGAAGTTAATTATCTAAACCATCAAACAAAATGTGGGCTGTGGAAGTAATTATTGTAAAGGGTCTGAGGAAGCCTGACAAGCTGTTGTTTTTTTATGTCAAGAAAATGCTGTACACCTGCTTGATTTGAAAGTTAAATCATTTGGTTGCAATAGGAAGACCAGGTTTTTTTTTCAGGGAAGCAGCAGCTGATAAGCTTTCAGCTCTCAAACCTACTGATACTTCTACAGATGTACAACCCATCAAGACTTTTTAATTAATCTCTTCTTGTCCATTTGAAGGGCAGGAACCTTAAAAAGTATTAGCTCTGAAAGAGGACATGCATGAATCACAAATGTTATACTGTGAGGAACCGTGGAATTGTGTCCCACTTCTGTTTATGTTTTTGTTTTGATTTTTTTTTGTATTATTATTTTGGGAGAATGCTTCATAAGTCAGCAGAAAGAACCTCATGGATAAAGCAGAATGTCTGACATGGGTGTTCAAAGAAAATAGCCATATGCTTAAAATGACATAGTTTAAAAAAAGAGAAAGGGGGGGAAAAAAAGGGCAAATAATCAAACTCAAACCCCCTCCTCATGAAGTCTTTGTATGTTATTTAGCTTTTAAACTTTAAAGCACATCTTATTGGTATGTTCCAGGATTTTTTCTACAGCTGGTTTAGAAAGTAGTCACTGAGTTATCCCCCTGACTACTTTCTCTAGGGTCTGGGTAAAATACGGAATTTCCAGTGGATTAGTTTATGTTTAAGAATATTGGCAGTGTCGTATTGGATATAAATATATAGCTACTAATATGAAACACAATCAGTCCAAATCAAATGGTGAACAGTAAAATATGTATAAACTTCCAGATTTCTGGACTGTTCCTGTTATGTGGGTACCACTGCAGCTTCCTGTTCACTCCCTTCCATGTATACATAGAGCCTTCCTAGGAATACTCTGTCACCTTCCTTCATGTTACAGATTTTTATTTTTTTCCCTTAAACTCACTAATTTGACTGTTTAGATTATATGACTCTTTGGCAACTGTTGATTATGAAAGGATCCTGCCAACACTTAAGTCTGTTGTGTAACTGTGATTAAAATCAGGCTTTAGTGGGAGTAAACTTGTGATTAAAGTTACACATCTGCGTAAGTGCTTGCAGGATGGGGTCCTAAGCTAGAGTCTGCTTGAAGATGAACAGAAGTCTGTGGAAAATCTACTTGAAAGCATTAATAAAAAAAGTAAACCTATGTCTAAATACATAAATTAATTTTAGTTTTTCATCCATATACTGTTATGGCAATAGCCTTTCAAAGCACTAATTCTTTTGGTACTTTTGAAGGTATCTTATGCTTTGTATTTAGAGTATTACAAGTTTTCTTCACGATAGGATAATATTTGTGATTGCAGTGCTTTTAATAGCATTTAATATAAATCTGGTCATGGACTTTTAGGTTGGTTTTTTTAGAAAAGAAACCCATCTTAATGTCAAAATTTAAAAGTGGAGAAAGGTAGGACCTCTTTGGATGTCTTACAGGAAAGCAAACTATATTAACATACGGTTTTCATTGTTGTAACTACTACTACTAGTACATACAAGAAATGAGCAGTCCAGCTCAACTGCTACTAGTGCGCAGCAAGCTAGAAGAGGAAGGAATGTAGTGGGAATGTATTCTGTTTATCAGGACACTTATGTAGCATGTGCAGTTCTTTCTTAAAAAAAAAAAAATTGAAGGGAAAATGAAACTCTCTATTTATGGAGTCAGTCTCTTATTAAATTATTTTTAAAAGTGAAATTGTTTAAAGGCATTTGACTTGCCTATTATTAAAGAGGTAATTGTAGATGCCTTAATTATCTCACAGAATAAGAGTAGAATTGTTCTGGGTTTGGTTTGGAGTTTCTTCATGAGAAATTTGTATAGAAAAAGCTGTAAAATACTTTATACAAAGCTTCTTCAGTCATTTAAGTGTTATGCTGATGTTCAAGTACTGGTCTTTCTAACACATTTCTTTTTTAAAGTAATACGTGTACATAAACGTGATGGTTTAGAAAGGAATCTTGTGACTTCAGTGCTCGTCAAGTTTTATCTGGCTTTTTCTGGGTTTCTATTTTACTCCTCTTAGTTTCAGTGGAGGTGGTGTGGATGTGGCTTGCTAGGGCTTAGGATGCTGCAGAAGTGTAAGAGGATGTTGTGGGTGATAAGATACTGGTGCCTGTGAATAGCATGTATTTGAGAATCACAGTGGTTTTATCTTAACTCTTTTCCATTGGTGCTCCCAGGGTAACTCTAAATGGTATTTTCAAAAATAGTGCACATTTCCAATACATTGGTTCCAGGAAAGATCAGCTCTTAACGCTTTCTGCAGTGTCTTGGGCTTCTTATTGCATGCAGAACCTTTGCATTCAAGTCTACCTCGAATAGCTTTTCTTCCCTTTTGAATATTTAGTGTGAAACAGTGTCCTCTGTAGTGTGTCCTCTCCTTAAAATAAAAAAAAATAAGTGCTGTTATTTCTTTGTTTACTCAGATGAGCAGCACTGTGGCTAGCCCGATGTCAACTGTTGTCTCTTCAAGCAGTGGAAGAAAATCGACAAGCTTTACTCCTGAACTGCAAAGTATGATGTAAGTAACCAGTCAAAATATCAAGTAATATCTGCATTTTGTATGGATCTTTTAGTTGGTTTCTCAAGATGGGTGTATAAGAGTGAAGGGGGAAATAAGAACAGCTATTAGTGGTAGAACTGTTAGTGTTTTACTTCTGATTTGCAAAGCATTCAGAGGTGACTTGGATAAATAAAAAACACATTCTGTATTGAAAGGAGAGAAATTATTGCCGAGTAAAGAAATGCTTTTTAAATATTACTTCAGAAGTCTTTAGAGACCTATATTTCTTAGTCCTTCATCAAAGAAAGCTAATCTTCCTGTTGTCATATATGCACATTTTAATAAATATTTTGTATTAGCATCTTTCAGTGCTAGTACAGCGAGGTAGACTGCTGACATCATAATATTGCTGATGAAAGGAAGACATGGAACACGTGTAATTAGCTGGATTTTGGCAGATAGGGAATAAAAATTTTAAAGCTATGTTGTTTGTTGTTGTAAATTAACAGTGGATTCTTATAATATCACAGCTTCAAACTGAGTTTGTGATTTTGTAGTTTACAACTTACAAAACCTTGGATGTTACTTGCAAACAGGTGGGTTTGTCAGTCTTAAAGATTCTTGCATAATCGGAAGGATTCCTTTGTAGAAGTCTTAACTGGTAACCTACTACAATGGGCTGACTGCAAATCTTCATTTTGTAGAAAAGCAACACATCCATCAAAAAGTTTGACAGCATTTCTTTTCCCCCCTTTATGTATCCAAGACACTGTACTGTCAGGATGGGGGTTGAGGGGAAGCCATGGTCTTGTTTCTGTGTGGAGTCATGCTCCTGATTTATCAAACACTTGAAAGAATATTTCAACTTAGAGCTAAAAGAAATCTAGCCTCTGAGGCTGCAGACACAGAGCTGGGCTGTAGTGCCTCATGTCTAAATCATACAGTTTTTAAAAAATATATGATTGTGGATGTTACTTATGGAGCTGGGGGGAGATGATGCACATTTGCCAGTTGCTGAGGTCAGCTGCACATAAAAGGAAGCTTTGCTTTATGAAATCTTGCAAAATTGTCTTAAAGGATTTTTCCCTGTGTTCATTTGTCAGAGTTGAAAATGAAATGGAGAAAGCTAGTCCCAGAGTACTGAGACATAAATCCATGGTTTCAAAAGATAGTGGTAATCACTGGCTCTCTTTCACTAAAATCTTGGCTCTGGAAGACTGTCGGGATGTTTAAAATAGAATGAGGTAAAGAAGGATGGACTTAACTGGGAGTTTTGGGCTACTGATCTTTACTTTGGCAAGGTCATTGAAAACACTCAATATTTGAAAGCTCTTTTTACTATGGTGCTGCTTTTATTTTGTTTTTTGTTAGTTGTTTTTCTTTAAGCTAATTTTTAATCATCTATATATAAATCAAAATAGTTACAGCATCCACCTTCTGACTCATAGATAGATAACTAAGTTTTAGCAGGGAAATTTTATGTATTAAAATTACAAATGTGTCCTGACTGTTACCATGATACTATCCTTTGGATCATTTTGCTTCAGGTCATTAATTGTTGAGTATCTATGAATTTGTTTGCATGTGGCTTTTAATATATTACCTTGAGTGAGTTAAAACTTTTAGATAGTCTTATGTGAAATGTTTCACTCTCCTCCTTCCCTTTTCCCATCATGTTAGAGCTGAAGATTAGGATGGGAAGAACAATAAAGCTTTTATATAAATAAACTTTTTTTTTGTTAAAGCTTTGTTATAAAGTCATATGATTTCTTTTTTCTTCCTACCAGTTGCTTTCCATAACCATAAAGAAGTTACTAAGTATTTCAAGACTCCACAGATAATTATTTACCTGCATAAAAACTGCATTTGGCTTTTTAACATAATGGAAATAATTAACATTTTATTATTGCTGTGTCTCACTAGTGACGCTCTCTGGTTTTACTTTTGTACTGGTGAAAGGAGTTCATTTAAGAGCAAAAAGGTGTCTTTTTCATTTTGTCTTGGTAAGTTTGTGGACATGACAATGTCAGACAAGAAAAATAGTAAATCTCCATGTAGTGTGCCAAGTCGCCCACCTTCTTTGCTACACACACTCAACCCATTCTATTAGTCCCCCCTGGCTTCTTGCTGCTATTTCTAGGAGATACAGGATTTTATGCAGATTAAATGGTGGTGAGAATTGTACTGCCTTGATGATCCTGTCATGTGTTGTAGATTCACCTTCACGGTCATGTAACAATTTCTGATTTGAATTGCTACATGAGCAGCACAGATGAAAGGAATTACTTGCCTCCATTAAATACTACAAAGAATTCCCTGTCCAAAAGTAGAAGATGCAATTTGTTTTCAGTTAAACATCCTTAAGACACCAGTAGGGATACATTTCACTCGAGTGTTTTTCAGTATAATATAAATGAGATAATGAATGGTTGGTTCCCTGTGTGTTGAATCTTCTGAAGTTGGTGAGTACTTTGTTAGTAACCCAGTGGTTTGCTGTAGTGAGTTCTTTTCAGATAGAAAAAAACTAGTTCTCTCCTTCAAGAGAATTTTGTTCAGTTATTGTTCAGATCTATTATAGTCACCTCCGTTGGAAAATAGAAGTGTTGTTCTTGGTGGAGAAAATAAGCGTAACTGTGTTTAAAAAACAAAAGAGCAGCCCTGAAGTTTGGAGTCAAAGAAGCCTGTGCATCAATTTGGAGCAGTATCTGGGGAGCCTGCATGTTATTTAATTGTGGACTTCCTGATAAAGTATTTTGAAACTACCTTCCCTGCCAGTATACACATGATTCTGTCAGAATCTAGAGGTTATTGTTGGCCATATAAATGGAAGAAATAGATATTTTCCTTTTGCTTCAGAACTGGTGCAGTTGTACTTTGAAAGCTATGCAAACAGATCTTCTGTGCTTTACAGTAACAGTTTTCACAGTTTCATTAAACTACTAGGACCTGAAGAAATTCCTTGAATATAATGAGCACATTGAAAGTTATGTTTTTATTGTTTTCTGGAAAAAAATGAGACTTTTGAAATGATAAAGTGTCAGGGATGAACCATGTGGAGGAAAAAAAAGGACAGCTGTTTCTTTTGGCCAGGATTGCAAAATGAAGTTACCTCTTTAAGAGAATTTTCCAGGCTCTGACAGAAGCTGACATTTTTTAATAAACTGCATAATTTAGGAAGCTACAGATTCTCCTATTTAAGCAATTTCTAATAAGTCCATGCTGACATCGTAGGATCCTGGGAATTGGTAAAGTCTGGAGCATTACGGTGCAAAAAAAGGTAACAACTTTCTTAGAGATTATCTCTGCTTAGTTTGTTACTGCTAAGTTGAGTAGGATCACCTGTTTCGTATGGATTGTCATCCATATGGAGTAATATGAAGAGTAACTTCAACTTGTCCTGCCTTTCTTAACAAAAAAATGTGTTCACCAGGAAGATGAACAAGAGAGCTAAGTCATACGGGGACATTGGGTGCTTACCCAAAATGGCATTTAGTAGTTTGTGCTCGTGGATTTTAGGGACTTAAAGGGCAGAAGGAAGGAGACTATCACATCCTGTTATAGCCTACTAGTGAGGTTTGGAAGTCTGTGGGTAAAAGTCTAAAGGTGGTATCTTTGATTAGCATATTTGCAGTACTAAAGTGTTGCATCAGGGTTCAGTTCTCCAGAATGCTTAAATCTGTGTGATGTATAAGCTTGTGTGTAATCCCATTTAAGGTGAGAAGGTTATTCATATATTATGTTACATATGCTACACCTATTTTTGAATGCAACCATTAAGGAATGAGCTGAGTCCTTTTGTAGAATTGTGGTTTTATGATAAGCTCACAAATATTTTTCTGATTTATTTGAGAAGGCAAGAAATGCATGCAAGTGTTGACAGGAAATCATAAATACCCCAGAAAAGGAGTATTGAAATATGTAGAAATTTTTCATAATACACTTTTTTTTAAAATAAAATAATTCTGTTTTTTTCATTAAGAATATGTAAAATATATACTTGGATTTGAGGAATTTTTCCTATTTTTTCAGAGAAAAAAAATCTGTTCTGTATCCTGTCTAATGCCTCTGTAAATAGTATTAAGGATAATTTAAGTCAATATAATTTAACTTATTTGTTGTTAAGTATAACTGGTGATGGTACATAATGTGCTGATTACCTTAAGAGGAGTACAGAGTTTAAGTGTCAGGCTGTCACAGGTCACCCAAAGATGTGTCAATTTTCCGTGCGCTACCTTGAAATTATTTGATATTTATCTTATAATCTTTTTAAAAGAGCATAATTCTATGTGGATTTTGCTTTGACTCCCCCATCCTTTAGTTGTTTGTGGATATTTTATTATGCTACCATAGAATTTGCAGCAGTAGGTGTTAATAATTTTAAAAAAGTTTTCGGCACATCTGCTGCCTTTTGCTGAGGTTTTTTTTACGCAGCTGCATTTGGCCGATCTCCAACCTGCTTCCAAACTAACTGCTAATCCTAGGTCAGTTGCATCCAAATTATAGTTCTCCCCAGTAGAATCACAACCATGATGATTTCACAGTAGCTGTTAAAATTCATAATTTGGTTGAGATCATCTATTTTTTAATGTAAGCGCTACTTACGGAGTGAATTTCTGGAAACTGTGATGTTCTGAACACTTCTGTTGGACAATTTGCAGATAGCTGAAGGAGAGGTTTTTTCCCCCCTCAGTAAAATATTTTTTAATCTTTTAACTAATTACTAAAATACTAAATTAATCTGAAGCTGAGAAGCTGGTTTTTTCAATTCAGTGTGGCATTGTTCCCCTGTGAAAACTCGTATACAGAGAGAACAGAGGCTCTGAAGATCACTTTAAATTATCAATGGAATACTTTTTAAAAATTCTGTGAGTAATTTTTTTTCTAATGGCAAACATATACATATATTTAAAACTAATATGAGTGTGGATTGTTTACTGCATTCTTTTGTGTCTTAGCATGCAGCACCATTGGTAATGGCTATTTTACCACACTAATGCAAGCTTTTTGAAAATGCTGTTAGCTTTAATTCAGAGCAAAATGCAAATATGTGAGGAACTGATATATTTTGCTTTTCCTATGGGCTGAAGCCCATACCTTGAAAACCATCAGTGTGGATGCATAGATGGGCCACTTAAAGTCTTCCTGAAGTTACTGGAATTGCTATGATGTGCTGGAAAGTAGCTGTGAGGACACAGTTGTAAGAAGAAAAACTTAAATATCTCCTTAAAGCAGATGCTTTTCCAATAGCAAAATTTCATAAAAAGGCAGTTTAAGTAAATGGGTGACCATATTTATTTTTCAGGCTTGTGGCAATATGAATCATCAGCTTGTTAATACATTACTTGAACTGAATTAAGAGGCCTAATTATACTCAGCCACAACGACCAGATTTGTGTCTGGTAATATTCTGAATTAAGTGCTTTAAGAGCTGCTTTTTTCCCTTCACCCTTTGTATGTAACTCGAATAGATATATCATATAAATTCAAAATTTTCTTTTTTTTTAAGTAGCTCTAAGGGTAGGCTTCATAACAAAAATCAAAACTTGATGTTGCAAGGTTATAAAGATAAAGTTAATGATGGAGATAGTGGAACAAACAATGTTTTAATGGGGTTTATATAAGACTCTTTTGTTATTCTGGACTAGATGGTCTGCAGAGGTGCCTTCCAACCCCTACCATTCTGTGAGTCTGTATTCATTTTATTTGCTTTAGTTAGTATTAAAATAATAGTATCCACTGATATAATACCAAATTTAATATTGCTGCTGATTGTTTCTTTCCAGACAGTGAAAGTCAGTTCAGTTATTTCAAGTACAGTTCTTACTTCAGCTTTCTTCCACTTGTAGCTCTTGCCCATCTCTAATATACTTCAGTGTTGTGTTAGTGTGAGATAGAAATCTTATAAATAAAAAGGTAATATGAAACTTTAAAATGTATTATTTATAATCTATTTTTTCTTTTAACTTGTATCAAATTATGGGAGAGACTTGATAAGAATTAAGGCTAGTTCTTAAATCTTTATTACATGAAGGGTCCTCGGACGCATTTGCCCAATCTTAGGGATATTTCTATGATTTTTGTTACTGAAGTATTTGAATGCTTTCTCAATATTGATAATTTTTTCTCCTGTCTTTTACTTCTCCATTTTTATGGGCTTGTGTGTATGTACATTTTGTGTCATTGTTCATCTTTGTATTACAAGAATCAAGTAAGGAAACACTAAGCGAAAGACTTCGGTTTCATTAACACATTGGTGATTTTTGTTCTGTTGAATTAATGCATTTCATTAAGGTAAAGATTGCATATGATAACACATAACCAGTCCACTGACAGTTCTATATTTGTCAAGTGTCTTTTTCTCCAGCAAACAGGTGTAGAATAAGCAGTTAATACCCAGCACAGGTATGCTGAATGTATGACAATAAGTTTGGTGAGAAGAACAATCCAAAGAGTGTTCAGTTTGAGAAAGTGATGAAGAATTATTTCAGAGATGAAATTTCCTATCTGAATGCTTTCAATATCTAAAAAAATTGCAGATAAGGTCTTCCTATGTTTCATGAGGCCTACATGGGGTGAAGTAGTCATGATACAGTCATGGCTTTCTATATATACATGTGTATGTTTGGAGATACATTAAGAGCTATAAGGATAGTGAATGCTATAACTAGCAACATCTGAAACATTTCTGTGTAGAAGGGTATGGGTAGGCAATACAGAGAAGAGAATATGTAAGAGGAACTTGCATTCCATTTTCTAAGTTGCTTTTGCAGATGCTTACAACTCTCTAAGGTAACTCTGGTGACAAAAAAAAAATCTTTTGAGTAGTTTATGCTAAAAGGCAAATCTGAACAAATTCTTTGTTTCAGCTGTTATCGGAGCATGGGAAAACCCACTTGTATTTATTTATGGTTATTGCAGGCTGCAGTAGTTGAAAAATAAAGTTAGAAACTTGCTTTGACTGACTCTGTGGATCTGTGGCATTGCTGTTAGCTGATAAGTTGCAGTGCTCTAAAGAAAACTCAGAATCACATTTCTATTCTTACTTTTGATAATTTTCAGCTTATAAGCATCACAATTACAGGTAGTTATTCAGAAGCAATAGAAGATACAAAGCTCTATCTCCCTACTCCTCCTTTAAAAAAAAAAAAACCCAAAACAAAAAAACCCTAACAAACAAACTTTATTTTCTTAAAACAGATTAATAAACTGAAAAAACTAAGATAAAATGTCTTTAGAAATTTGTAAAGCTGGTAACTACTGACTGACAGTTCTGTGGAGCATGGCGCGTATTGGCAGGGTGGGGAAGGAGTTAGGCTTTGTCTCTCTATTCCCTGTGTTATTTCATTTTACCAAGATTGACCTGGTATTTCTGATCTTTCTAATGCTACTGACTCTGCTGCACAAATTGCCCCCAAGACACAGTGGTGTGAAAATGTGTCTGTGTGTATATGCAGAGTGTAAGAAACTAAAACAGATAGAAGACTCCTCTGTTGATCTTAATACAATGATCTGTGTCTTCTGTTTATTTCCTTTTTTACTTTTGCATCAAAACACTTCTGAGTATATATAATAAAATGGACTGTTATGGAGAATAACATCTGTGTTGCTGAACTTGAAGGCTTTCAGCTAAGTACTCATTAAGTAATAATTTCTTATGCTTCACTGTGTAATGGAGCCAGCTTTCATGATCTTACCCACTGTAATATTTTCAATAATATTTGACTATTTGAACTATTTAATAATAGTTCAAGCTGTTCAGTAGAGAGTGATTCTAGACCTCTGGTCACTTGTGGAGTGTCTAGGTTGAGCTTTCAAAATCTGGGCTTTTTTCTTGTCTATTGCAACCTTGTCAATCAAATTATTTTTTGGGGGTTGTTCTGCTTAGAATTTCTCATCCATTCTGAGATAACATTCCAATTTTTGTATGTGAAATAAATTATCAAAGGTATGATCTCTGAACTAATTTTTCGCTCTCTGATGTATTTGGGTAACACCTGCTGACCTGAGTTGGATTACAGTTTGTTCAGCACAAAATGCCTTGGAAAATTTATAGTGTCGGATATTAAATTTGTTCTCCAATACAGTAAAGTAAATTCTGTTTGCTATTAACAGTTCTAATATATGCTAAAATAGCATTTTCTTATCGGTACTTGAGGCACCTTGTTGCTTATTGCTAAAGAAATATATACCATATGTAACATTAAAGAAATGTGATTCGTGCAGCTGTGCTGTGCCAGATTGTCTTGTGTTTGTGTTAATCCAATTTGAATATCAGAATAATAAGTACTCCTGAGTCATTCACATTACATGCTTACTAAAAAAAAAAGATATGCGTTATGTATTGTTTGCAAGATATAATTTACTGTTGAATATTTTACCTAAAGTGTTTTATTATATAATTTAGTAAGATAACTTTTAAAATACATTTTGTCTGATTTCTAGCTCTTGTCCAAAACCTTTGTCATTCTTTTTTAGCTGTTACAGTCAGCCTGCTACTTAGTTTTTGATAAACATCTAGTTTTGTTATCCTGGTCCTCAAAACACAAATGAGGTTTTTCACATCTTTGTGAAAATGGGGTTTAGAATTATGGAATGGTTTGGCTTGGAAGGGACCTTTAAAGGTCATCCTGTCCAGTCCCTCTTCAGTGAGCAGGGACATCTGCAACTAGAACAGGTCTTGGTGCTGCTAAATCCAGTTTGAAGTTGTTAAACTATGGCCATCATTATTTTGTGTTTCTGTCACTTTTTTTCTTCTCTACTATACCCAAATGTATAAGCTTGACCCACTCCTGTGAGGCAGATACAAGTGTAAATGCGAGAGCTGCCATTCCCCTCTTGCCAGGTTCAGCTCTTCCCTGCAAAGAGGAGAGGTTTTAGAGGGTTGGCCTTTAGATGTCTTGGGTCTCTTGGAATGCAGAGCGCATGCAGATCCTGATTCTACTTGAAACAAGTAAATGATTACAGTGACTAGGAAGCTATGCTGAATAGAAAGTCCGGATGATTGTTTAAAAAACAAAATGGTCCAGAATTTAGCGACACACAAGTGTGTGCTTGAGTTGAATATCAATTAACAATTTATCTTGCTGTATCATGATATATGGTAGTACTCTTATAACCCTAGTATGACTGTTACCTTATGGCTGCAGTTGGTTTTATGCTTATCCCTCTTTTCTTTGAAGTTGATCAGAAAAATCATCTGACTTTGGATAGTTCTTTTGGAATGATAGTGGAAGAAAACAGCAGTAATGACCCAGCTGACGGAGTACTTTGGTTAACCAAACTGTAATTTGGGATTGTAAAGAATTTCTCTATTCTGTCCCATACTTGTTTACCATATTTGAACCCAGAATTCTGCTGAGATTGCATTGTTCAAAAATAACTGGTTTAGCCTTCTGAGCTGAAATCCTTCTCTGCAAACATCCATAGAAGACCTTTATTTTCCCTGCCTTCAGCAGAGAGACAACTGAAGGGCAGTGGGAGCAGATGTGGTGGTACTTTATCAGATTGTGTGTTGCTTTTCCATCTACCTCATTAAATACATCAGGCAAGAGTGGTATGAGATATACAAGGAAAACTTAGTTCTGCTCCTAGTTTTCTAAGTAGGATGGAGTACAGGAAGGACATTAGGGAGAGAAATTACTACAGCTCTTTCTGCTGCTAATGGGAGATTTTTAAGCTTTTAAAGGCAGAGTCTCTCTGTGCACTGTGCTTAGCGCTACAGGATTTTGCTGAGGAGGCCTGATAGGCTTCACACAACTGGTAATAAAAGATGCAAGAGCTGAAAATGGAGTGAGTTTTTTAAAAAGCTATTTGAAAATTCATTCTTTCAGCCTACCACATTTCTCTACCGCACTTTAAAGTGTAGTTATTTTAGACCTCCCTTTTGTAATACTGCAGTTTTATTTTACCTTTTAGCAGCAGAGTTCACTTGAAAGACTTTGACCTTACTCTAGTGTCAAATATGTCTGAAATATACTTGGTTTATCTCTTGCTGGTCTTTCTCTTTTCTTTTGTGTGTTGTTTTATTGCGGTGTGTTGGTTTTGTTTGTTTTTTTGTTGTTGTTTGGGGTGGTGTTTTTGGTTTTGTGTGGGTTTTGGTTTCTTTGGTTGTGGGTTGGTTTTTTTTTGTTCTTGTTGAGTATCCTGCCCCTACTTATGAAGGAAGCAAAAGGTGATAGGAGATCTTAATTAACATACAGAGTAGTATTTAGCCAGCCTTTTACATAGAGCAAATAAATTGCTGAGTCTCTTTCCAGGCTTATGAAGGGACATTCCTTTAACTAATTTAAAAATTACATTCATCCTCAGAAATGTTGCAAAAGAAACACATGAAGGATGTTTGTATGAGGAAAGACTGGAGAGATTAATCTGGCAAACTGTTTTTAGAATAAACAAAATTAACTGAAGCTTAACATTAGTCTGGGTTATGTGTATCTTGTATTTCTGCTCTACTTGTACTATATTTTTCTCCTGACAGTTCTGTTAATGTAGGTTTTGCAGTTAATTTGTGAAAATTTTCTTAAATCAGTTGTGCTAAGTATGAGAAGAGTTACTCTAAGGTTACAATGCATATAGTTCTACTCAATTTGTTTGGAGTTACCTTTAATTTCTCAAGGAGATCCCGAATTTGAGGTTTTGTTTTGAATTTAAGATACACGGTTCCAGGATTCCAAGCTTACATTCCTGAAACTTTGTAGTTTCAAGTTTTGAGAAGTTGCTTTAAGGTATCATAACTATGTAAAAGATTTTAAAATTCAGAAATTATCTGTCCTACTTAAGACATACATACAGTGTAACCAAATGCTGATTAAGCTATAAGCTAATAATGAAGTTAATCAACTTCAGCGTTTCCTACTGTTTTCCCCGGTGCAATAAATTGTAATACATTAGTACTAGCAGACTGAACCTGAAAATCCAGTTTAACTACAGCTATGACCATAACTGGCAGATGTGTCTGTCCTTGACCACTGAACTCTTTAAACTGCAGCTGCTTGCATAACTTGTAATCTTGGTTTATTTCTTTTAGTCGCGTTTAATTTGACAGTACCGATTGTACGTGTCACTGTGCAATGTTGTTATAGAACATTATTCATCACATAGAATGATAGGGATACAGTAATTACTATCAGCTTTTTCATTCTTGTGAAGTCCTTCCACCTCATGGAATTATTTCCAGTTGCATCAGATAATTTATTGAAAATTTATAGTTAGAATATCTGTAAGTGACCAGAGTTAGAAGAAGGAAATTGCAGATTGCACTGTGTCCTAGGTAGCTGACTCAGAGTCTTTCTCCTCTAGGTGCTATTTCTGGCTCATTCAGCTATCTGCTGTGTGGCTTTGGAGAGAAATACTGACGTTTGCTTGTTTTGTGGGTGGTTTTTTTTTTATTATTATTTTTTTATTCCCCCCTCCCTAAGGCACAAAGGTTGTATAATCCTTCCCAGGTTTTGCTGGAATGATGCTGAAGTCTGCTTCCCCTGGTACATGACTGTCTCTTTGGAATTACAAGATAGCCCTTAGTGGTTAAAAAAATGTGTTTGTGTTTTTCTCTATCATTGTGAGTTCAACATAGTAATTTAGATTATGACGTTCTCCCTAAATTGGTCTGTAAGGTGATTAGTTTATCCTCAAATCCCACACTGGCTCTAGGACTTACAATAAACCAGCTAAATAATAATAGATGAAATAACTTCTCTTGCGTAGTTGTTAGCATTTTTTAAATAAGTATCACTATCCATTTTTTTAATGTACAAATGACTGTTGTACTCTTAATTTCCATCAGATGACTGTACTTACACTCTCATTTGACTTTGTTACATATATATATATTAGATATATGTAACATATAGATATACCACGTTAAATCTCACTGTCTCTCTTTCTTAATGTTTACTTTAAATCTCAAAATTTGTTCCTGGCATTTGATCTTTCTGTTCATTTCTGTAGCACCTTCTGCACTAAGGTGTTGTCAGAGATTAGTAGGGAACCCCAAATCCCCTCCACACCTCCTGTGGCTGTGAAATAGCTGAATATTGTTTCTTTTAGCTTGGCTAAAGTAGAAATGGTAAATAATAATTTAGCAGTTGTGATATAACTAGATGTCAGAAATGTCAGTAAGACTAGTGGCTAACTGAAGGAAAGGACAAGAAGGAAAGTAGTCTAGTGGCATGTGTTAGTTTATTCTGTGAAATAATATTGACAGTTTGTTAATCTGTTAGCAGTGACGAGCCTTCTTAGCTTAAAATAACCCCAACAAAACACTAGAACATGTAGTTTGTCCTTAAAGGTTGTGGTTTTGTTTTTTGTTTTTTTTTTTTTTTACAGAAAATGATGAGCAAACAACTTATTGCTCTCCTGATTTGGTGACTCTCTTTCTGCTTCAGTTTTTGAACAGAAAGCTATAAGCACTTCATGGTGTTACAAAGCAGCAGCTTCTGACCTAATGTACCCTTCTCTGAATGATAATGTTTCTTTGTTACTTATTTTTAGCTCAGATTGTTTTTCTCCCCTTTCCCCCAACATGATTTGTACAACCTTTTAGAAAATTGAGTAGTTGTGGTTTTGAATCATCCTCCATTTCTAGACTGAATTAGTATTTCTGAAGAAGCACTGGCTTGCTTATGAGTGGGCCTTTTCTTTCTTAAAAAGGCAACAGTCATGACACAGCCTTACCCCCCGATAAAGACGATGCAATACTATAGACCCTTAGTAGACTGAATCGTGACCCTGGAAAGGACAATGTGTTAAGTACTCATTTAATTTTATACCAGTTTTAGATTGCTAGCAGATGTCCTGTTGTTTTCCTTCAACTATGATTCAGAGTCATTTGGATAAAGTATCTTGAGGGAGTATGTTTTGGTCCTGAAATAAAAGCATGACTATCCATTTTGAAACTATAGTAATACTTCGTTATGAATTAGTCTATACTGGACTCTCTGGTTGTGTGTAAAGCCTTCAGTGTATCCAGTCCAAGTCTACTGCTGGTTGTGCTTTTCATGAAGTACAGCAAGATAGCATAGCCATCTGATGTGTGCACACTGATCAAAGAAATACCTGCAAAAAATGAATTTGAATTCCACAAAGTATGAATAAATGTAACTGGCCATTTTAAGTGGGAGAGAAAACAAATGAGTTTCATGGTAAACTGTTTTTTCCTATTAAAGAAATTTATACTTTTGTATTAGCAAAGGTTCCTGTTAATTTTATAAGTCAGGTAGCTTCTCTCTTAACCAAGCTTGTACTTTTTAGTTGTTGTGTAATTTTTATATTCTGAGTTATTAATAGGAAACCAAAACCCTGAAGGATCAGCCTCGACTTTGTGTGTTTATATAATATGGGTTTTCATTTCCATGGGTGCACGCACACTCTTTCTCAACAGTTTGGCACTATTTCTGCACCAGTTAAATAATAATACCACCACAGAATAGAATCATATTAAAATTGAGGTTGGAAGAGACTTCTGGAGGTCATTTGGTTCAACCTACCTGCTTCAGACCTTAGATCGGGTTGCTCCACAGCTATATGAGAAAAATGTGTTTCTTTTTTATGGTCTGCTTTGTTTAACTGCTCTAGCCTACTGTAGTAAACTGCTTTTTCCAATATAGCTATGGTAGTGTAATAACCCTGGAAAAACTTTTAAATGTAGACTAGAAATTAATATTAAGCAGTATCTAAACTTAATAAATATTTAATTTTGATTTTCTGGAAAGTCCCTTTCACTAGCTAAGTTAAGAGGAGAAAATACATAGTTCTCATGGAAGGTATGTTTCAATATGGTTTAATATGGGACTCCATACCTATGACTCCTTTTTCTGCTTGACCACAAAGCTACTGCAAATCTCTATTATAAAATGTAGACATCAGAGTACTCCTGCATATTTTCCTGAAAAACCCAGGATCTAAAGTTACCCCTTTTCACCTCCGCCCCCCCCA
>JANIJG010014507.1:35042-63629 GCA_024611175.1 Megaceryle torquata
AGGCACAAAATTTCCCCCTTCTTCGCCCCCCCCCCCCCCCCCCCCCAACAAAAAAACCCCAAAACAACTCCAAAACCCCCAACAAACCACTGTTATGTCTTTCTCTTTTTGAGGGCTTCCACAAAAATAGTTAATTACTATTTTACAGACCTGCTTCTCATGATAAAACATTTTGTGTCATTGTTAAAAATGGAGGTTATTTTATATGACTGTTACAGTGCTGAAGGTTGCTATGAAGGAATTTAAGGAGTTTCAGCAAACCTGGAGACTTGATAAAGTATTGGAAAAGATGATAAAACACCCTTCTATTCCTGTCTCTTTAGGAAATAAAGAAAAGCAATCATGTTTTAACTGAAATTAATTCTGTCTCTTTCTATGCATGTGTATATATAGGCTTGTATACAATCATAATATTTTGCTGATTTCCAGTTAATACTGGAATTTGTTTGTTTAGATTTCTAGGAGGAAACGTGGGAATAAAAAATGTTAGCATGCAGGAAGAGGTTGATCTGCGAGAACGTGTTTCCTTAACATCCCTCCACCCCTCAAAAAACCTTCCTAAGGAAGTTAGTTTTTTCTTCCTCTCTCAGTAACTTTAAATTGGATGTGTAACTCTGTAACTGGTAGATGCATTACAGCCAGATCTCTCCTCTATGGATATATTTAATCTAATAATGTGGTAAGGTGTAAAGGCTGTCTCGTGATTTAGAGTCTCGGTGATGAGGATTTCACTGTAGCATAGTGGGTAGTAGGAAGAATTACTGTGCAGTGCTTGTTGCAGTGTGCTGATATAACGGGGTCATTATTGACCAAGACTTTAATACACTTTTTTGGTGAAGACTGAGCAACTGACCACCATAGAATTGCACATGACTTGACATTACAAGCTTTGATAGAAGAGAAACCAGTTTTCTCTAGAAGTATTACCTACTAGGAGGGAGTGTAAACTTTTTGAAGATGGAGGTGACCATAGTAGACTTTTTCTTTGGTTTTGATGTCCAAAAATACTGTTCTCTGTTTAACTTTCTAAGCCTCTACTTACTTACTAAGCCTCCCAGTAATTTCAGTGTAGTTTTTGATAGTGGACGGATCACTTGTGGACATCAAGTTTTACATAACTCTGAAACATGTAATACAATTCATAATTAAATTTTGCTGTATGCAAATTGGCTTAAAGCGTAGAGATATAAATGCTGATTGTCTCTGGATAGTATTATGGGAGTTACAGAAATCCTGTTGATCCTGGACCAGGCACTTCTAGGTCTGTTTATGCCTGCTGAACTGAAATTGAGAGTAAGTTGACCTATGTAGTGAATACTGAAAATCTCCTAAACTGAACCAGCTTTAATACATGTTAAACAGGGCTAGATGCATATCTGGTGACTTGGAAGAGAAAGGCTTTGTAGCTAGTTGGCAAATTCTGTATTCTCTGTTTCTCTATTAAATGCCAGTTTTATTCCTTCAAGAATTAGAGTCTTTTTTGGAAAGAAATGTATTAAAACAATCGCTGCCTGTGAGTTTGCACTGGCAGGATCTTCCACTCTGCCTGCCCAGGTAGGACCCTTTGCATACTGCTTTAGTTATATGCCCCGTGTTGACTTTAAAGTGACAACTCCATATCTATTGAGTCCTGCTGTTGTTCAGATGACTGAAAAGATAAGCCATTAATTTATCAGAGATGGAATTCTAGGGGTTCTTTCTAATGAATTAGAATTATTTTGGAAAAAGTGCTGCAGCGTTTGAATGATCAAAGGTAAGTTACATTTCTGGAGTTGGGTTTAGGATGGTAATATTTATCTTTTAAATTCTTTAGACAGATAAAAATCAAAAACCCCAACAACCAGCTTTATTTTTTTTCTTTTTATGTTTAGATTAATCTAGAACCATAGACCATAAATTTGAAAAATGGCTTAAACATGGATTGAGGAACTGCATATGAAGCATTTCTTTCTTAAAAAGTCTTCTCTATGTAGCAACATAGGGTTTGAGAGAAAGGTGATTTATCATTATGTTCCTTTTGAAACAGGGATGTTCTAACACTACCAATTGAAAATTGAGGCCTGGGACAGAAGCTCTTGGACACTGTGTAGTGTTGATGGAGACTTGACTTCTTCTTGCCAGTTTTAATGAAGCTTTCTCTAGCCTGACTGATGTAGGTGAGATAGTGAGACAGAAGGATGTCTGACCTTTTTGTCTGTTGGTAACACTATTTACTCCATTCAAACACAAATGAATATAGTTGGTTTATTCAATACAAATGAAATAGGAATTGAACTTTGTATCACTATTTGCTACATGTAAGCTTGCCATGTGGCTTTCCACGTGTGACACATGTTCCTTGTATAAGCATCTACTGTTAAAGACAAGTGTTGGTAGCTGGTATCACTAACAATTCACATGCACTAAACTGAGGAGCTAACATCTTTCCCAGCTGATGATAGCTGTCACTGCTATTTTGGTAGTCTTCTGTTGCTTTAAATGTGGAGTGATAAAAGCATGAAGAACAGCTGCTGCTACTTTAATACTACATAAGAGGTAATATTCATGTGTTTATTTTTGTGATTCAGGAAAGGCTCCCTTCTTGTACGTGCAAGCGAAGGTACTGGGACTATTTTAGCTCTGATTGTAAGAACATAGCTATTGCTCATGCAGCTGAGAAGTTCAGAGAGCAGCCCACCTCTTACAGCCAAAGAGAGGAAACAGTTTATTCAGGGAGTTTTAAACAAGAAAACCCCTAAGAAGTGTCTTTTAGGCTGAAGGAGTGAGTGAATGTCAGCACACTTTTCAAACTCTGCAGTTCAGTTTTTGTGCATAGTACTGTGGTTACAATTTAAATTACTGACGCTTTTCTGATACGCTTGCTTGTAATTTGTGCAACAACTTTTATTAAGTGATGTTTATTGTTAAATGGAAAGGCAAAGGGTTTTTTTCTTAAAGAAGTAGTGATGGGTTGGTGCAGTCTTTCACCTTATCAGTATGTCTTGCTTTGGTCTTCTGAGACTACTGGTAGAAGGATCTGTGTGATTGAATCTTTTTAACTTTGGGGTTTGGTGTAATTGGTCTCGGATTAAGAGTTGGAGTCATGTCTTCTAAATCTTGGCCAGGACCTCTATCTTAAAGGAATCCACCTGATTTATAAGCCAAAGTAAGGTAGACCAAATTCAAATCTACTTAATAGTTGAAAACCTAGAAAGTAATTAAGCTGCAAAGCTGTCAGTTTTCAGAAGTCTGTGCTACTGTGTTAAAATTTACAAGGGATAGTCCTTTACCAAAACCACTCCTCAAAAAAAAAAAAAAAATTTCAAGATTTATAAAATTTATCTGAACCTGAACAGCAGCACTCTGTAGTGAGGTCTGTTAGTTGAGTCCTCCAGCTATTTGACTGTAAAGCTCTGGCAGCTCTAAACCTGACTTAACTACCTAGTTAACTGACAGTTCAGCTGTTACCTGTTACTGAAGCAGGACATATCCTACCCAGTAACTTTCTGAGTTTTAGTTTAGTAATGTGTAATGTAAAAAGATCACACTCTTCAGTATATTCATACAATTAGGATGTGCACCTTTTAAAAATATTTCTTTTTGTTTTCCCCCACCCTTTTTTATTTGTGGAGTCAACGCTCAGGTGCTTTCAAACTTGAACTTAAGTTATCTTGCAGAAAGTTAAATATCACTCTCATCAGGGGGAAAAAAAATGTGGAAGTGATTCCTCTTCTTACTTGAATTTTTTGTTGTAATTACAAATGAAAGATGAGCTGTGCATCACTTACCAAATTCAGTTATAGGAACTAGAAACACTGTTTGTGTGCTTTACATACCTAGAACAGGCTGAGCAGGTTATTTGGATGAGTTCAGATTTTGAGCAGGATATTGGCATTGACTTTAAGAATGAGGTACACATAGTTGTGCATGTACTTAGGTGCTTTGCTGAGTAAGGCCTGTTTATAAATAAAACCTTTCACTGAAATATAGAGATATCAAGACGCAGGATACTTTCTGGTACAAGTTATTGCTTAGGTTTTGGGCATTCCAATTCCCCACAGGTAAACTGGGATGTGAACTTGTACTGCCTTACACTATCACACCTCGATCTACGCACGCTTAATAGAAAGTGAATCAATCCCTTTTCATTCAGGAATATTATAACCACCTGAAGAACTAATGTGAGCAACTGAGCACATCCTTCAAGTTTCCATCCTACCTTTTCTTGCAGAAGCTGATTATCTACCAAAGCCCTTATCTTTATCAATGCTTACTACTTGTTAGTCACTGAATAAAAGAGGTATAGAGCTGGGAGGGAATTAAAGAAACTACTTAGTCCAATCTGGGTCACTTAGGAAGGATTCTGTATTACCAATACCTTCCTGACAGCCAGCTGTCTTATCTGCACCAAACTCTTTAGGGAAGGAGATTGATGGGCAGTTTCCCCAGAACTTATTTTCTTTTCTGATATTCCTTTTTCTCTAGGTAAATAATAACTGTAATAACTTGACTTTGTTTTTTGTCGTACAAGATTGTAGAGAGAGTAGGACCAATGATGGTTAGTAACTCTGAATATAATGTGAAAATAGATTGGATGTGGAGGATGGATTTCATCAACTTCCTAATTGTTTTAAAACAACTATCTGAAGACACAGACGGGCTTTAGATAGGTTTGCAGACCTAAAAGGCCCAGAAAATCTAAGCTGGCAAGTTCTGTCGGGGCATATATGGCATAGTTGCAATTTAGCCATGGAATTACGTGCTTCTTTGTGAATTTCACAACAAAACTGAGGAAGAGTTGATCATCATTCACTTTATACTGACTAACCAGGTTCTGTTAACCTTTTCACATTGATTGTGATTTCTGAAACTGTTATTAACATTTTATTTTCCCCAGTGTTTTGGGAATTTTCTTCCCCTCTTAAAAAGTGGTATCCAACAGGGGGAAAATAGAAGTAAAAAGCGGGTTTTTGATGAGCTTTTTTCATCAGTGAGACATGCAGAAGCCCTCTCCTAATTTTTTCTCTGTATGTCAGGCCTGGTACCATCCGTGAGAATGAGTTGAATACCTGCCACCAGTTTAGTTTGACTTCTTAATGTACTGGTTTTCTTCTAAGTTCCTGAGAAAGTTATTCACCTTTATTTGAACAGCTGATTTTCTAAGTCTACGTTTTCACACTTGTCTGAATCCTGTTGGTTTGGGGCATTCTCTTAACTGATCAAGACTTATGTCCTCTTCAAATGTTGGAGCATCCTCCAGCTTGATGCCATAGGAAATAGCGATAAATATGGTTCCTGTTCCCTGAGTATATTAATTAACCTAAACAAAACTGAGCACAGCCTATCTCTGTGGGGCTCTTCAAATATCTTCTCATTCTATAGGGAGTCACTGTTATCAGCTACAGTTAACAACACTGTACTGCAACACTGGGTCTCTTCTGAGTTTACAGGTTCCCTTGGATACTATGTAGACAGCATCAGCTCTGAAGTTGTTTTGATTCTGCTGCTTAATATTTACTAATAAAGCTTTTCTGTGAAACTAATCAGTTAGGTTGATATGTAATTGTTTATTCTTAATGAATCCATTTTGGTTTCCTTTTACACTGCTACTCTGCAAGTGTTTTATGGGTTTACTATTGCAGTTTGTTCAGAATCTCAGGTGTGGCAGTGGTTTTAGTGAAGAGCATTGATCTATGAGGACCAGATGCTGGATGGTACATTATATATGGTGTAAACTGGCTGAGAAAGAACACAGTAATTGACTTTTTTTTTAAATCAGAATCACATATTGTGCTGTTGACACAACCAAGTCAGTCAGTGAGATTTTAAATGCTTTGAATCCTTCTGAGTTGGGCTTGTTTTGTTTTTGGTTTGTTTGCTTGTTTTTTTGGGGGGTGGTGGTGTTTGTTTGTTTGGTTGGTTTTATGCAGCCAAAACCAGTTTTCTAGTTGAAAATACCTAAATACCTTCCAGATCCTACCCAAAGCAGGGACCAGCTATATTTGGTGACGGCACAATTGTTAGCATTGCTATTTTCAGGTTTAAAATATGCTTACACAAAGAAAATGGAAGCATTTTGCTGACAATATTTGCTAAGCACTTTTCCAGCAAGAACCAAAATTACCAAGTCCTGATGATGTGAGTCATCGGTACGCCTTTTTAAATTGTTTTTTCTTTTTTAGAACAGACTTCTCAAATATACATCAAAATAAGTTAACCTTGAAGGACTCAGCTTTGGGCTAAACCAGATGCTCAGCAAGGCTGAACTGGCGATGCTGTTTATAAAAGTTCTGCTATTGTTATTGATTTATGTTGTCATATAAGGGCCGTATCTATGGATCACTATTTTTATTGGGGTAGGCACTGAACAAATGTAGAACAAAAATATAATCTTCAAAATTCCTGCTAAAGAAATGAAGAATACAATGGTGTGTGGTGGTTTTTTTGTTAAAATGTCTTGAATTTCCAGGTGGCTCTGATTTCTGCATGGAACTGGGATCTCTAAAAGGCATACCAGATAACCATTACAGTCTGAAAATGAGACCGTTGAAAAACCTTTATTCAGATGGGTGTATTCTTTTTGCTGACTTTTGAAAGCAGAAGAATATGATTTATTATCATAATACATTTAAGAGAAACTATGCCCTGTTGTATTAGGAATAGAGGAGATAGCAGCATAGTAAAAAATGTGAAGATGCTCAGAAACACTCTTGAAAGAGAAAACCAATGGCCAAGAACTGGTATTTGATAATGAAGCCTGAACCATTCTCATTGCTTTCAAATCCTGAGATCAGTAGTATCAGGTGTGTGTAGTCAAGTGGAAAGGGACAAGCTTGCCAGAGTCAAAATATTTGACTGTGAAATAGCATTCTCTTACTGCTTTCACCATTAAAAAAAATGTGAGGACAATCATTATACCAAGAAATTAATCCTCTGGGAAATGTGGAAGAATTGCCATGAAAACAACCTGTGTTACTCAGATTACACATTGCCAAACTGCATGCATTGTCTCACCCGTTGTGCTCCCATCACTCTAAGCCTCTGTGTATGTCACCAAGGACAAGCATTTTTTTTGGTGCTTCTCTCTTTGTTGTGTGACACCGGTCACATGTCAGGCTAGCTTTTCCTTAAGCTGTAGTTTTCCTGCTTGAGTCCCTTTAACACAACCTTGCTGTCCCCTTACTTGGTTTTGCCAATGCTGAAATCAAGTTTTAGGGTTCCTAAAGTACCACAGTTGCTCCTCTGATATCATGCAGACAGTCAAGTATGTTGCTTTTTACAGGCATATATGTATGGTTATATATATGCATGTGTGTGTATATATATGTATGTATACATAAAACCTTTATGAACTGAAAATCTGGAGGCAATTTTTCTTAAGCTTAATCAAAGAGCTGCCACAGAGGCCAGTGCTCTTGAAGGTGAATGTGCATGTTATGTTCCATGGGAACAGAGCAAAAGGTTCCCTCAGTGAGTTGTTAGAAGGGCTGTGGATCTGCCCTGCTAGGGGCAGGAAAGGAAAGAGTTTACAGATTAAGAGCACAAAGTTAGTTCTCCACCATCTGATCTTTCTCATGCCAGCACAGAGCAACTTTTCTGTAGCATCAAAAAATGTTACTGTTTTGTCAGGATAACTATGCTAATAAAACTCAAGCTCAAGTACAGGAAGTTCCACCTTCACATGCAGGA
The DNA here is from genome assembly GCA_024611175.1 of Megaceryle torquata. NCBI lineage: Eukaryota > Metazoa > Chordata > Aves > Coraciiformes > Cerylidae > Megaceryle > Megaceryle torquata. The sequence continues at coordinate 42,711 of JANIJG010014507.1, forward strand.
AGAACATGTTCACTCTAAGGGTCACAGAGCACTGGAATAGACTCCCCAGAGTGGTTGTGGAGTCTCCTTCTCTGGAGACTTTCAAGACCTTTCTGGATGCATTTCTGAGTGTTCTGCTCTAGTTCTGCCCTGCACTGACAGGGGGGTTGGACTCGATCTTCAGAGCTCCCTTCCAACCCCTACCATTCTGTGAGAACTTCCTGTACAAATGTATTATGCTGTATAAAAAATGTGTGATACTTAAAGTAGTTTTATTAGTGTAATTGCATTTAAACTAGGTCTCTTTCCATCACTGCTGCCTGTAAAAAATGTGTATTTCTAACATATTCCACTACATTTCAGTATTACCTGTGTCCTCTAAGGTGTTCTGTCCTGTAACGTAACAGTGGGAGAGAGATACAGGTCTCAGCAGCAGGCTGGCCATGACAAAGATTTTTCAACTGTGTATCATCCAAATGAAGATTTTTAAATGATTTTCTTATTTTATTTTTGATCCTTTTCTAAAATTTGTAGGTGGTTTCATTTTTCCCTTGCTTCATTAACTTTTATTCTACAAGCACTTAAGGTGAAATCAAGTAAGTATGGTTGATATGCTTCAGTGATTTTTCTAGGATCTTGTTTGGAGTCACTAGTTATCTGTTCATGGATGCTGTTTTTGGTCTGCATGTGATAACTGAATGCTCTCAGACTACTGTAGTGCAAACTGGGTTTGCATAAGTGTGAGCACTCAGCTGGTCAGATCCTTGATGTGCAGCATGAATGAAGGTAGAACTGGGCTGTACTTAGAAAAATCATTGCTGCCTGTCTCATTAAGGTCTTGGTTTCATCTGGTTCAGCAAAGTGTAAGGCTTCTGTCAAGGAATATGTTATGTGTGGATGTTGTATATTTGGGTGTGGCTTCACATTTAGCATATTTATTGGAAAAAGTGGAAGAAGAAACAAAATTAGTGATGTATTTTCTGAAAGACAAGCCAAGCTTTTATTGAATAAAGGGGGAAAAAAAAAAGTATCTGTGAGAATTTGCAGATAGATATGTGTTGATATGCCATACATTCTGATTAGAGTTCATTGCTTTGATGTACTGACTTCTCTACCTTCTGTGTGTAGACAGACACTTGTCTCACTAATGAATCATTCTAATATTTTTCTTTCTAGGACTGCTTCATATTTCTTTTTAGATGAAAGAGCCCTTAACAGTGGTTTCTAGATGTCTTCAGAAAAAAATGTAGATATAAAACTTACTAAAATAGGTGTTCTGTCTTATAGTGTATTGCCTACCTAAACTGGCTACGCTTTCTGTTGTGAAGAATAACATACTAGAATTTCATGCTGGTAGCTATTAGGATTAAGTTAGTAGCTATTAGGATTAAGAATAATTTTCATTAGCAGGTTTGCTCATTTTTTTTTTAAATAAAAAAACAAACCCAAACACCTCTTCCATCCTCTGATTTTCTTTATAAGAAATCTAACTAATGTAATTTGTAACATAAGTATATTGGCTTTTGTTTGACTAACTCTTCAGTCACTGTATTCACTCCTGCTTTATGCTGTTAAGGAGTTTACCATAGGGAGTAACTCGGAACAGTTTACTTTCTGAAAAACAAGCGGCTCCTGGTAATGCTCAAGTGTGGTTTGTAACATTCCAAAGAACAACAAATACTAAAATACACTATTTTTGTTGAACCTGAGCTTCAGAATAATAGAATATAAATCTCACATCAAGAACTACTGATTTGAAGTAAGTATGAAATAGATTTCAAAGGAAGGGGGAATTTGAGAAGTACTTCTTTAAGAATTCTGGTGAGATATACAAACCACCTTCTGTAAGCTCTCAGAACATAACTACCATACTGCTCAGTTTATTCAAAAAAAAAAAAAAAAAAAGACTGTAAATTCTGAAAGTTTTAACCTGATATGTTTGCAGGTAACATGATTGATGTGTAACTCTAGAATGAAAGGAGTATTTAGAGTTTTGGGTATCAGTTCACCAGTTCTTACTCCTTAAAGACAGGTCAGATATTAGTCTTGTCCTCTGTAAGTGTTACAGTTTCTCAGTTTATCCTGTGAATACAGACACATACGAACTCAGAAAATACTCAACACTCAAATGTCTATTGATTACTAAATGAGAAAAAACATAATAGTTGAGGGGTCTATCCTATCTGTCATAAGATTTTTTTTTTCATAACTTCTCAGAGGTATATCATATTATAAATGCATTAGAAATGTTTTGCTCTGAGGATATGTAGCATTCCTATAAAGGTTAAATCAATAAAAATGATTTGGCCACATTCCTAAGCATGGCTAGAACAGGTAGCCCGTTGTTTAAGGTACCCTTGAATTTCTGGATCAGATTATTATGGTGCAGCAAAAAGGCTTACTAAAGGCTTCTTACTGTCTGCAGTCGTTCTGTGTTTCTATGAAGATATCGTCAGCCTAAAAAAACCTTCAGATTTTCTGGGCTATTGAAAAAAAAAAAAAAAGAGTATTTTTATCTATATAGGTTTCAAATATTGTGCTGTGTATGCTGTAAGTTTTAATGGAAGTTTTGCAGCAAGAAGGGGTGAAGACACATCAGTAATTGATAACAACCAGGTATGTAAAGAAGAAAACAGGAGACAACCTTTTTATATCAGTGTTGGGACTAGTAAAATTGTTGCCCATCTCTGTATCTTTATTAGTTTGTTTAAATTATTCTTATTTTATGCATATCTGACCAAGTGGAATAGCCATTATATGATGTATATTTAATATATCTAGCCAGTTCAGTGAGAAAGTAAGGTTATTAAATGCGATGGTAGAAGACTTCAAACAAGTGTTAGTTGAAATTCTTTTAACTTTATACAAAGCTGATAAAATTTAGTGGCTATTAAGTAGTGTTTATTCAATACATCTGTTTGATTCAGTAGCCAGTGTTGGAGTCTGACAGCAGACTATTTTATAGATGTAGTGCATTTTAAAATCTGTCATGCACATTGAGGAGCTATTGTATATTATTGTTACAGGGCAGATTTGTCTTACATTGCTTGCATGTGCTATGCATCTACGCTCCTGACATTTTTATATAGGTTTTACGGAGCACGAGCTTACTGTTAAGAACATGTCACTAAGATTAGAGTTCAGATCCTATGGGTATTTTATATTTAGTTCACTCAGTCTTACTGTGCCCTTTAAGAATGCCTTAAGAACTGAAAACCAGTGCCTTTTTAATATTTTCCTTTCTCTCTTTCTTTTTTTTCTTTTTTATTATTATTTTTTCTATATATTATTTTTTAGCTATGTCCTAAAATGTAAAATGATGAAGAGTTATTCTGATGATCAAGTAAAAAGCACACACTGCTGGTAACTAGGACTGTGTGTTTCAAGATGTTTTTCAGTTGTGAAAATTTGATCAGTGAATTAACCGCACATCCGGCTACATACATCTTTGATCAGAATTGGAACATTCCAGCTCGTGTGTGTGTGTGTGTATGTAAGCTGCCTCCATCAAATAGATTTTACACATGTGCATTACACATGTGCCTTGAAATTAGTTAGTAAATTAATATTAAAAGTAATACAAATAGGCTCTTTCAAGCCTGTATTTTGTACCTAATGAGTATTATAATAAATTATCTTTCTCTCTAGACAGCCTCTCCATTTATTTTTAAGAGGTATTAATTTATTTTAAGATGCATTAATCCACATTTAGGTGGCTGAACTGTAATTAAGATTTTGCTTTTAAAGGTAACATTAAAAAGTTACTTTAATGAGCTTAGAATCCCATGCTATTGCAAGGTCATGACTGAATTAATTGCTATACAGAATAACAGGCCATGATTTTGGATCGTCTTCCTGAAATTCTGTAGAAATACGTTTTTCTAATGTTTGCATATGCAATGCAGAGTGTTGCATTAGAAAGAAACTGTTCTTGAGACAGTATGAAAATGAAAAGTGCTGCAGAAGATACATTTCTTCCCATTCGATCCTAAATTGGCTTTTTTTTTTTTTCACCCCTGGTTGTTTTTCTTTTTTTTTTGGGCTACCTAGATGGTGTTATTTTATTATCCACAAATGACTGGACTTTTTCTGAATGTTGGTTTCTTTAATAAAAATGTCAGTATAAAGAGTGTGCCCTCTGAATTTGTTTTACTTTTTTTTTTCTGTTTATGCCTTTTAATCAGAAAGGAGGAAACAAAAATATACTGAATAGCAAGAAAAATACAGCACTTAGGTTTGAATGTACAGAGTTGGATGTAAGAGGGGTGGGAAGGAAGCAAAGTGAATGCCCTTTATGCAGAAAATCCTTTTGGGAAAAGAGAACATTTTTACTGGTGTATACTAAGGTACGCTGCCTAAGTAAATAGTTGCTGCTTTCTGGTCCTGTCAGTTTTAAATAAACCAGTCATTGTTATGGCTCTAGTTTTTCTGCAGATAAGCAAACACAGTGGAGTTAAATTTTGATACCACTGATTGGAAAAATGCAGATGATGAACTCTTAATGGGTAATTTATACTGGTGGTCTTTACTCAGAGGAAACAAGTTTTGCAGATTGTGTTAGGAAGTAAATACACTGCAGACTTTACTCGATTACAAAGCTGCTCCTGTGCTTGAGCGTTGTACAATAGCTGGTAGCAATAATTCATCAAATGCTTGTTCAGAAGGAGTCACTAAGCTAGCCCATACGTGTCCCTTCAGTGTTAAAGAGCAAATGTGACGTGTTGTTTTGTTTGTCTGTTTTCCTGAAAGTTGTGTTGGTTTCTTTTTTTATTTGAAGGTGGAGGATTCTCAGTTAAATAGATGATGCAGTTGAATGAAAGCAGTTGCTTATGGAATTTATACACAAAATGCAGCAGGGGCACAGATACTCTAGCAGTTCAGTATCATGCTTCACCTTAAAAGGCCTTCTGAGACATGATCAATTAAAATAGCAAATTCTGACACAGTCTCCAGAATTAGATTTTTGTTGTTCATGTCTTAATATGCCTTTTGAGTTCTGTTGAATCCTAATTCTTTAATCTGTGTAAAATTATTCTTGCTGATTCTACAGGAAGATTGGTAGTAAATTACTAAGGCTGGTAGTAATTTATACTAAGTTACTGGTATATTATAGTATTAATATAAAAATAATGTGAATTAATATCAATTCTTGGCAGAACAACCCTGCATTTCACTTCGGAATTCTTTCAACATAAATATAATTTTTTCGTTGCTCGCTTTCAGAAGAAATATATTGCACTGTGTCAAAAACAGCAGCCAGCCTACAAATAAGACTACTTTGTCTAAAATCTATGATTGCACTTTGAAACTTGAGGTGAGTTAAGATTGGCCAGTCTAACGTGCACTAAAGCAGTTTCTCTCTTCTTGGGACTATGGGAAGAAGCAAGAAGATACTAAGAGACTTAGTCCCAAACATCTATTTCCTCATTAATACTGCCAAGTATTCTAAACTGAGTGCTTCTGCCATCTGTTATTTCACTACTAGCACTAACAATTTATATAGAACACTATAATAGCATTAGTAGATATTCTTTTTCACAAATATTAAGACAGGCCCCTTGCTGCAAGTTCCTACCTTGGATATTAGCAGACCTAGTAGAGATACGTGAAGAGCTGTAAATCTTTTTTGGGTGTCTGTACTGCTGGCAAATCTGAATGTGATGGCACAGGCTATTTTAAAACGTCCCTGTTAGGGTAGAAAATATTGTACTAGTAGAGACATTTTCTAAACTGACACTTTTACTGGTGTTGCTTTTTATTTTTTACTTGAAGAATTTCACAATTTTGCAAGTATGAATTAGTAGGAATTAGAGGTTTGAACTGTATACATGTGCATGTTTGCACATACACAGCTCATTAACATTTCTTAAAAGAAAGAATACCCTGTTCTAATACCACACATGGATACATTAAAATATCATGCTTTTTTAACTCTGTCTTTTCTGATTTCTGTTTAAATGGATAGATACTTAGGGTGATTACACTATCTGCAAGTGAACTTACTTAGGCATCATTATTTGTCTATACTGTTTTTCCTTAAAACCCATCTAAGGACCCTGTCTTTTGCTTACATATGTAGGGTCATCTATATTAAACATGTTTGAGGAAGAAATTCACTTAATTTACTTCTAAGAAATCAGAGCAAGGTGACATTACACTCTGAGATGAACTGCTCCCAGTGAGTGGCTGTTGGGGGGGTGTGGGGGGGTGGTGTATATACGTGCACATAGACACAAACACATCTTCCCAGGGTTATACTTGATCTTCACTGTGATTGAGGCTGGGTCCTTTTCCTCTGAACAATAAAATATTATGTAATTGGCAGTGCCTCTGCCTTTCTGTTTTAGTAAACCACAAAGTCGATTTAGATGTAAGATATCTGACCATGAGGGATAAGTAAACAATGGTTTGGCACACTTAGGGTTCAAATAAATTCTGGGGAAAATAAATGTATGTAAGGTCATCAGCTTTTAACTTTTCCTTATTCAGGAAAAGGAATGATAATAAATTATAAGTCATTATGAAATGCTAGCAATTCTGATGAAATAGAATATGTGAAGTAAGCTAGTGTCTATCAGAAATACAGTAACCATATTTGAATGAATTCCTGCCAAAATATTTTTGCCACAGGGTTTTTAGCTAGAACGTATTAAAACTTAAAACTATTGTTAATTCCGGAACTGCCTGACCTTAATGAATATGGCATTTTTAAGAGACAGGCAGCAAAAGAAACTGCTTTTAGCCTTTGCATGAAAAATAAAGGTAGTTTCATTAGAGAGGAAAAAAATAGAGAAAACTGTGAAGAATGCAGTAAATATGATACAAAAATACCTTACTTTTTAAAGCACCATGTGTATTTAAAGGAAAAGGTAATCTTTTGCCCTTTAATCTTTTGCTATGCTAAAAGTAATTTTTGTAAATAAAAATGTTTAATAAGGAGTAGGTTGTGCAGAATGATTTAATTGCTCTGATTAAAATGACTTCAGCAGTTAAAGTGAGTCAGTAGAAAACCAATGGGTTTTTTTCCCTCCTGGGGCAAGTTCATACATGAAATAGGAAACTTATAGCTACATGAGGAAGGCTAGAACAGTACACAGTATGGTAACAAGCAGAATAAAAAATATATACAGGAAACAGATGCATGAAGAATGGATTTTTTTTTTTATTGGAAGTGTTAAACTGTTTTACAATATAGTAACCAGACTTTAATTTGTCTTTGTGCTCATCTTTAAAATATTCTCTTTATGGTGTACTTTTCAGTATGTTAAGTGGCAGGTCTTATATTTATTTGTAGAAGGGAGCATGTTTATGTAAGGAAACGTGCTCTTAGATTTAAGCTTTATTAACTTAAAAACAAAAACACCTGAGAGCAGAAGATAGACCTTAGTCTGTTTCCCATAAGGCTTTAGAAGGCAGTTTGAAATAAATGTGTACAATAGAAATTAAAGCTGTTGTGTAGAATGTGAGCAGAAATTAATTTTGTCAATAACAGTAGTTTTCTTGTGGGGGTTCTGTGGTGGAGGAGGTAGATGTTTTCTGCATTTTGTGGGTGTCTGCTGTCTCCGGATGAAAATCTGTGGTTAATTCATAAGTCTGGCAAAATTTACAAGGAAAATCTCTTTGAAATAGCCCACAGTTTGCTAATTTATTTCTGACTATGTTTATCAGAATAAACGTTGTATTTATTCCATTTAGACAAATTAACTTTTATATTTAAAACAACAGTTGGAATATTTTTCATGTTGCAGTTTCTTAACTGGTTGTATGAAACTTTGATTCTCTCAGTACCGAAGGTAAGACCTTAAAATGCTTCAGGTTTTACCACCTTAAACTCACTATTTATCTTGAGGCTGCCTTAATTAAAATATTATATACCCTAGGGCATATTAAACATGGCAATTTATTGTAATTCTTATTAATGTAGTGTATTTAATGAGTTTTCAGAACCAACTCCATCACCTACAACATACAATGTTGATTTTTATTAGGTACATAGAGTAAAACATACACATGGTCTAACTTTCAAGAGGTACCCAGCACTGACAGCTGCTGCTGGCTCCTGTAGTAGCCAAGGAGAAGAAATGTGGGTGCTCAGCACCTTTGCAGCCTGGCAAGCACAGGATAATTCCTCCCTTCCCTCTCTGCTGAAGTTCCACCGGAGTGTGCTAGACCTGCGCATTTCAGAATGCCAAATTCTGCTTGTATTTTCAGCTTCTTCTCTTAACTTACAGTTTTAGAAAGTATTTTTTTCTCAGTTGTGATTAATGCTACCCATTGATGGGTGTGTGCCTCAAGGTGTGCCGCGTCCTTAAACACAGTTATTGTTTAGCTTCTGTTTGCTCTTTTGAACTGTCTGTCCTGCATAGTTAGCATCTCTTGCAAGAATTATTTACTGCTTTATTTCTTGCTTTATACTTAAACGGACCCAGTATTAGCTGCTCGTTATTTACTTTAGACTGCCCTGAGCTTCTTGTTATTCGTAAAAAGTGCCACTGCCTTCTGAAAAGCAATTGAGGGGAAAAAGAAAGGTAGAAGGTGCAATTTTAAGATGAATATTAGTCTGACCGTGACCAAGAAATCACACTGCTCGAGAGGAATTTCAGTATTATTGTTCTACTCTTAATGTGGGGTGGCAGAGCCTTTAAATATTTCTGGTAGAGTAGTTAATACAGCATGGAAGTTTGATATTTGTACAGTTTGTAAAGGAATTTGAGGTGTTACCCTATTTTGACTTCAGTTTTCAAGTATGCACTGGTGCATCATTAATCATAGGAAATGCAAAAATAAATAATATAGTCCCTTTGGATTTTTCATGTGAATACTTACCTTTTCCTTTTTTTGTATATACAGTTGAGGTATTTAGGTAACCCCTAACCTCTTGCTTCAACAAGGAGGTACAGTATAAAAATATTACCACAGTCTTCATATGAGCAGTTCTCTCTAAGAAAACCTCTAGATGAATATTTATTGAAAAAAAGCAAAGTTGCAATACAAAATGACTTAGCTTGGCCTGAATATTATATTTTAGACCACCAGTGAATAAAATTAAAAGCACATGGATTTCGAAGAACTAGAAAAGGTTGTAATTGATTAGCACTGCATGGAAGTATTGAAGTGGAGTAAGTTTTGATTTGTGAATGGTTCTATTCAATAGAGATTAATCCTATATGTTTGATAAAATCTTAGTGCCTCTAATGAATTGGAGGGGTATTTTTTTTTCCTCTCCCCAGTTTATTTAACCGTCAGTTATTTCAGTGTTCTTCTAACAAACTGGAACATTTTGATCTTGGTAAATTTGACATCCATGTAGTTGATTTAAACAATATTGGCTATTAATAGTTCATTTGAGACAGATAATTAAACAGATCAGTGCATTTTGCTGCTTAAGAATCCTGGAAGTGCTGCAGTGCAATTTTGCATGGTTTGAGGGTTTCATGTACCGAAAGCCTGAGTGAGAAGCTTGCAACTTTCTTAATGCCCGTGAGAATAGTCATTCTTGCATAGTTTTTATTCTTTTTTTTTTTTTAAGTCTTAGTCTTTTGAATTATATTTTATTCAAAGGGTAGTGATTCCTGAGATTTTGCTTAGTGTTCACAATCATATGAATATGTTAAACAGAGCTGGAACATAAGGAAATCTTCTACTTTGTGCACAGATAATCACAAAGGATCTGTTTCTCTTATCAATATCTTAATTAAAATAAAAAACTAAGATTCCTTACCAAATATTTAAGCTGTTGAGAGTTGACATCTACAAAAGGCTTGCTTTTTTGAGGAATCGATGAGAAGATAGAGGAACATTTTAATGTAAGCAGAGTCAATTTTGTTGTTGTTAACTCAGACTAATTTAGATTTACCATGTCTTTCTGCTGGGATCAGGTTATAGAAGTTACATCTGAAATAACCGATAAAATTATCAACTGCTTATTGATCTGATTTACTTTCCTGGGTGAGATGCTCCTATGAAGATGCACAGAACATTTTAAAAACTTTTTTTTTTTTTTAATTTTAAGTGTTGTGGGGGCATTTCAAAAGTATTTCATGATCTAAAATACTTTGTGAAAGCAATATTTACCAATTTTTCTAATAAATATACTCGGGTTTTTTTTGCATAGTGTTTATTTTGAGCATTTATTTCTTCAAATGATATGCATGTGAATATAATACCCTTTGCTGGGGTATTAAAACAATATGAAAACAATATCCTTATATTTCAAAAGAAGGTTTACAGTCAAAACCTGTGTATAACTAGCATAAGGTAGAAATACTCTGAGTTACGAGGCAGGCTATCTAATTAATCCAAATATATATTCCTCTACAATTTAGTATATGTTTGCATTAATTAGGAAAGGATCCTTCCTCTGTACTACTCTTATTCTCCTTTTCATGTGAAATCAAAATCACATATACAAAAATAAGCAAAATAAGAAATTTCAGAAACATGGTTAATGGCACAGAGTAGCAGCCGTGCGAGTGAATCAGCGTGCTGCGGTTTTCCTTCCCTGTTATACCTCTCAGTATATTTTATCCGTTAATTATTGAAGAGAAACATAATTAAATTCAATAGCCCTGAAATGACTAAGGTGGAGATGGGAATAGGAGGAGATAGAGATGGTACAGCAAGGAAGACTCGATCGTGTGTTCTTGCTGTGCCATTGGTAGGAAACGGCAAATTCGTGGAGCAACTTGGGTCTTCTGGCTTCTGTTCTTTTTAAAATATACCCTGTCCTCTTTTTATAAAAGTGGAGGTATTTAGTTTTGTGTTGAGCTTAAGCTGTACTGCTTACACATTGATAGAGTTGGTGAGGTTTTTGTAGTTCCTTCCATCCGTTTTTTTTGTCCAAACTGAAATTTGTGTACCCGACCCTATTTAGTGAAATTTGGGGAAAAGGACTATTCACATTACAGCTTCTCACTCGTTTTAGGAGTGATCAGGAGGAGATGAATTAAGCAGTCAGCACTCCGTGTTTTGATAATTTTAGCCAACTAAATTTCTTCTAATCTCTTTTGGAAGTAAAAGCAAAAGAAAGTCCCTATACATGTAAACTGTATTTCCTGTTGTAAACACTGGGATAATGTGGTCTGGCTACGCTTCTGCTGTGCTTCATTAAGACAGCAGTTTCAGTAGAAAAGCTGCTTACCAGTTTTGTGTGAGCATTTCAGCTCACTGTTCGGTGTATTATAGCTACATGACCAGCCACAGGTTATCTGTTCTGCTGTCTACAGATCATAAATTAAATTGGTCTCGCTGTTGGAAGAAGCTATTCTTCATTTTCACAGATTTTCCTCCACACGGTCTTATAGCTTATTCATCTGCTTAACTAGGAGCCAGTCAAAGCGTGTGAAGTAGGAGGGGTAAAAGGAACTCCAGTGATCAGTTCATTACAATACAAACTTAATCAGGATGTATATACTGAAAATGGTCCTGGCATTGTTGTTTTTCTTAGAAGGGGGGCAGGGGGGAAAAAGAAATAGCTTTAGCTACAGTCCCAACAGTAGTTGCAGCATGATGGACACCATTAAGAAAATCTTGTAAGTTTTCAGAATTATTTTTTTTCTTGATCTTGCAGAATTTTCAGTGAGTTTTCCTGATCTGTCTCAGTAAAAGATGCTTTGAAAACTATTTTGAATTTGCTGCTTACTGCTTGTGAAGTGTGACTAGAATGCATCATGAGCCAACATGTTTTAAAATATAACTTTATTTTCCTTGCAGATAAATCAGTCGTATTCAGTTTTATTTCCTATTCTGAGAGTGAGGTGCTCTGTGAGGATTTTAAGACTATCTGATAGGAAGAAACTTTTTAAAGGATGCACTGATAGAGGTGCAATTTTATAGCATATCTTTGATTTCGATGTGCATGTATATATACAGTGCATATAAATAATTACCTCAACATACATATATGATTTCTTAAAGGAATTTGTGTTTACTGCTCAGAATATCGAAGTACATATTTGATAGTGCTAATCTACAGAGTTTTTATAATCCTATTTTCAGTTAAAGGTCAAATTCATCAGCATGCTAAATGACTTTTTTGTTTGTTTATTTCATTGCTTAATATTTTATGCAGTAATGTTTTGCCTTATTCATAGTAAGTGTAATAAGAAGAATTTGCTTTTACAAATGGATGTATTCTCAAACATGTTTGCTGGGGAATGAGGGCAACAAAAGACTAGAGAAATGCAGATTTACACTGAGAATTTCATCTGATGTGTGTGCTTAAAAATAAGATGCCTGGAACAATGATAACAGCCTGTCCTACCCAGAATTGCCCTATATGCTCATTTTCATCAGGTTTAGAGAATAAGCATTCTTCAGTCATGGAATTTAAGTCTCTTGCAATATCTTTCGTTAACCAGTCATGGTGAATATATCTAAAAGTATTACCCTTTACACCAGAGTTTTTAATAAGCTATTCTGTGCTGTTGTTAACTCACTAAATACTCTCTTTCCCTGAGGTAATATTAAATGTTATACTCGATCCCATCAGACTCCTCCAAATTTGTGTAGCTGCACCCTGACCCAGGTGACAGCCGAGCACACCTGCTGTCAAACACTAAGGACTAAGCCACTGACTTCACTTTGCTCAGCTTCTCAGCTAACAAATTTGTTTCTAAATCTGCAGAAGTTCTTTAGGGTGACTTTCCCCTGGCCCTCCCCACCCCTGCAACCAGGTATGCTATTTTTAACACCCTAACATCCCATTCAGCAAGCTTTTGCTTAGATAACTGTAACCAGCATTTGTAAAACTAAGAAAACTCCCGACAACAGAAAACAGAAGCTCAAATATTTCAGTACTTACCCCAAAAGAAGTTTTGCTGACATGGTGTCACTGAACTGAACAGGCTGTTTGATGCCATAGTCCCTCTCGGTTCACGCAGAGCTTTCACCTTCTGGTGTAAATACTTCTTGGATCCTCAAACTGAAAACACAAACCATAGCCAAACCTTGTTTTAGTTTTACAGGGTTCCTGGATTGCATAGACTCTATAGTTGGTTTTTTCCCTGTCAAAAAACTGTGTAGCACTGGTAACATGTGAAAAGCAAGGAAACAAAACAAAAAAAAAAAGAGAATGAGCAAATATTTGAAGGACCTACTATTACTGCATAGACTGTGGTTAGAGAGCACTTACTGACTCTGTTGGTCTCAGTGGCTGGTAGTGACCTGCGGAGATTAACCATTTAAAAACCAGAGACTTCTTTGCTGTCCTCCTGGAGAAAGTTTGCACCGCACTTGTGGTTCTGTGGTTGTTTGTGAGGCGAATGAAGCATTCACACAATCCAAAAAAGCAAAAGCTTTAAAACTCCTTTTTTTTGCAAGCACTGTTACTGGAGCGAGCAAGTCATGTGGCTGTGACATCAGAGGACTCCAAGTAGGACTGCCTACACTGTGGCTTTTTCTTTCTCTCTCCTTTTTTTTCTCTCTCTCTTTTTTTTTTTTTAATACCTTTTTTTTTTTTTCTTCTCCTTATATTTTGACAAAAGGCCCGTGGTAAGGCCCTTCCTGGCATCCAGAAGGATATAGCTTTTTAATTTTTGTGACTCATGAGGCTTTGGAGAGAGTACAAAATGCTGTAAGAGCCCAAACTTCTGTACAGTTAAAGCATATGGACAGCAGAACTTTATTTGTACTCTCAGTTCAGGTTCCCCCCATTCTTCTTCCCCCTCCTTTCTTTTTTTTTTTTTTTTTCCCTTAATCCTGTTGTTTTGTTTTGTTTTTTTTTTTCTCTCTCCCTTCCCATTCCCTCTCCCTGCTTCATTATTGTGTCTGTGGAAAAGTGAGCAAAATTGGCACAAGTGGCTGTGTGAAATTCTGAACAACAGTGATGATTTACAATAATTTACATCTTTGGATTGTATCACGATCTTGGGTCTGCTTCATATTTGCTGGGTGGCTGGATTCCTTCTGTTTTACTTTTTCTCCTTGTCTTCTTATACTTGTGAATCTGTAACTCATTGTAAGAAACTTTACCTTTCCTAAGGTCTAGTAGCAGACTGCTTGTTGGGGTTGTGTTTTTTACTGTAATTGGCTGTCACAGACGTGTTAGTCTGGGGATTCCTTTGCAAATCTTAAATCATGTCTGCCTTGCTTTACATGCCTTCAAAACTACTTGGCAGTTTTATGTAATGCAAATTAGGGGCAATTATATTTCTTTTATATTTGGGGCAAAATATGTCATTTGGATATCATAACTAGCTGCGTTCTACAGTCTTAAGTGATGCTTTTGAATACTGGTATTGCTGGGATTTAATGTGGATGTTGCATAAGAGAATGAACTGTGAGAATTGGGAGGTTTGATTGCGCTTCCATTAATTGCTTCTTGTAGTTTCAGTGTTTAAGAGAAATAGAGCAGTCTTGGACTTATTGGGAGACTATAAATAACTTTATTCACCAGTTAATGTTAACACTTAGTTTTAAAATGAACCATAAATTTGATGCATATGTAAGTTTTAAATACTTAATGTCATATGTGTGTGTATAATATATATAACTTTTATATATATATATATGTACTTAACATACTGTAACTTTGACTTTGATTGTGTAATACAAGCCTTTACTGTACCGGTATAGAGTGGGTTAACAAAAGCAGTATTTTTTTGTTTATAATAGAGGCTTTGAAATAAATTGCAAAATGCTGTGTGTAGTAAGGAATAATGTGCACAGACAGTGTGTATTAGTAGTCTTGATTTGCTCACTCAGATTCAGAACAAAATTGGAAACATCTTTGAGAAAGTATCTTATTTTTTTTTTTGCCTCTTTGGACATTACATCGAAAACTTTTCTTATTAGCCTGATTGTATCACAGATGCACTGTGCTTTTTAGTTTTAGCTGAGTGATTTTTATGGGTTTGTGTTTTTTTTTTTTCCTTTTGGTCATAGATATTTTGGGGAGCAGACAGATTGTGTACAACATTTTCTAGATATTGTTCAGCTTTTATTTGTAAAATAAAATAAACCTCTTTGAAGCTGCCATCCCTCCTTTTTCTTTTTCTTTTTTTTTTTTCTCTTCAGCTTTCCCTGTAAAAAATTGGCCAGGAATGATGTGAGGTGAACAGTTGGAGATGTGAGTTGAGAGCAGGTTCTCTGTTTTGCGGGAATTGAGAGAATAAAAGGGAAAGGAGATTTCAGTGAAAAATAGATTGTGTTTTGATTTTTATTATATATTTATCAAGGCAACATAAACCCCTGTTCATAAAAACTACTTTATTGATATTAATTGTAAGGCAAATGGTATTGCTTTTAATTCAATACTTTGACAATTATTAGATGTTACCAAATTTATATAATTCTACCTTAAAATGAAAAAGGAATATTCTGTGAATCTCCCACCTCATATAAAAGTGAAGGTGCTGTTTAACTCTCCTAATGATGGCTTGCTTTTATTTCTTTGTATTTTCATAGTATGGCTAAGAACATCAGTGGACAAAAGTTAAGGGTATATAAATGATGCAAAGAATGGTAGTCCTTTTGTAGAAATAAAATATATTTGTATGCATTACAGTTTTAACTAACTTTTGATGCAGTAAAAGCTTTTGGAGGTTGCTGTCTCTTATTTGTGGAACTCTAAACTGTAAGCACAATGTTTCTTCAGCTAGTTATGTGTGAAGTTATTTAATCAACTTCCATTTGATGGTAGGAAGATTCAGTACTTTTATATAATAGATATCTCATGTCTTGATTCTAAATACTTGGTTTTGTTCATGTGGATGCAGTTGTTTGATTTTTAAAACTCCAGAATTTATTCTTAGTCACATCTTTAATATCCTAATAGTGAACATCCTACAGAAGTCTGAATTTTAAAAACTATCTCATTGAAATACTGTTCTCAGGCTTTCTCTGCAGTGGCTTTTTAATGCTTTCAGTTGTGTACGCAAAGTTCTTTTCTCACTTTGTTACTGTGTTTCGATACAATTCTTTTATAGGATTTTTTTTCTCACTGTACATAGTTTTACCTGGGCTGTGAAGATCAAGACCACTACAGTGAAGTCTTCATCTAGTAAGGCAAAACTCTATTAAAACCAGAAAACTAGTTTGAGTAATCCAGATGTAGTTTGCAGAAACTGTCACTGCTTCTTTAGAGACATTATAAAGCTAAATTTTTTGCAAACCTAATCCCTGTGTAACTGACAGCTTCTTTCGGTGTAGTTTGCACTTCTAATGAAGCAGATGCTTGAAACCTGAAAACTTGCTGTATAAACCAGTGTCTCGATTGCAGACTTAGGCTGGAGAGTCTTCTGTTTAAAAGTTCGATCTACCAAAATCAAAGTTAACTTACGTGTTCCATAGGGGATGCTTTAAATCACAATTACACTTACAAAGGAAGTATTATGTTAAAGAATTTGTCTGGTAAACTATGAGCTTGATCTTAGACGACAAACGAAATCTCAGTTAAAGTCAATTGCAACGCAACACTAAAAGATAATTACATCTTTCACTTTCCTTGAAATGTGTTTGGAAACTTTGAAGCCACACTTTTTATTTCCAAACATTTTTGCCTTACATCGCTCCTAGTTCATACAGCGTATAAACTTGCAGCAAGGTATCATGCTGTTTATTTGTACTTAGATCTTTGTTTCTATGCTACAGTTGGAGATCATAGGAATATTCTGCTTAAAGCAGTATGATGACAAACTTGTTAAATTGCACTTAGGAATTTTACAGTGTGTACTGTAAGAAGATGATGATTTTTATAATACAGAAGGTCTTAATGCAGTTTCCTCTGCTGCAGGGATGAATTCTAGGTGTTATTTATGTACGTGTTTCCAATACAGCAATATTTTCTTAAGGAGTGAAGCATCTCTCATTGGCTCTGTTTTTCATAACTTAGATGTAATTATAACTTTTAGAGGGATAGTACTGGATTTTCTGGTGGTTCTTATGGAACGGTACATTAAATGTTAGCTTTTAAATGCTTACAGATTTTATGGAACTTCTGTTGCTAGCCTTGAGTATCATGTAGACTTCTAATTTTCCACATCACTGCAAAGCTTCAAGTACGCTGATATCACATCGTCTAAGCTGTGAAAGCAAAAGGTAAAACTGCTTGATAATTAAAAAAAAAAAAGGCAAGGATATTTGAGTTCTCCATTTTTCAATGCTACTTATTGCTGTCTATGTGGAGTAGCATTGAACATCTGAGTTTTACTGTTTCCTTTTTATGATGACATTCTGTTCCCTGCCTTAGAACCTTTTTCTAAATAAGATAGTGCCTGGGACCACTAAGTGTATAGAGAGGGGACAAAGGTGCTGTTACACTTCTACTGTAAACAAATGTTTGTTTTCTCTACAGTGGAATCAGGCTACTGAAGATCAAATTAAACCTTAAACTGAACGTTTATTCAAATTAAAAGGGTGGCCATCCTCTGTTAACCAGTGAGTGAGTTAATAGCAAGTAGTAATAAATTGCTTTCATTCATCTTGACTTGCCAGCTGTCTCACTTCTTCATAGAATAGAAAAGCCATTCTGCAGTGAAATAATCAAGCCCCTGATCAGGCTTTGAATAAGGGGCTACGTTGTATTATTCATGTGTCTCATATTGATTATTCTTGCTGCTCAGACATCTTTTTCTGACAAATGTTACTTTTCTTGTGTTCCTCAAATACTTTTCTTGTAGACTGTACAGTAATTGAGAAAAAAGCTCTTTTGATTAGGTGCACACATTCTAAACTCTATGTATGGTCTTTTAGATCATCCTACTCTTCTAGCTGTTTTCTCCTGTCTGTTTTGTTTGTTGTTTCTTTCTTCTTTTTCTTTTCTTTTTTTTTTTTTCTGGCTTCTTTTTTTCTTTTTAAAGTCAACTTGCAGAAAATATGGGAAACTTGTCTCATATAACAGCTGAGGATGTGGCTAGGTTAAGGCAGGAAACTGCTACCCACAATGCAATGTTACATACACTACCACTTAATAAAATTTATTTCAAACATGCTACTGACAAAACCAAAGAAAAATAATATCCTAACTATGCTAGTTAGTATACTAAATATATCTAGGGAAAAGTGAAAGTGATCTCTCTAGAGCCTTTCTTGCTTCTAGGATACAATGCTACCAGTAGTTAAACCAGAGCAGATCTCAGTAGTTCAAAGTGGTGACTTATTTTTAGAAAATATTCACATCTCTCTGGAAATTAGTGATTCTTTGCCCTTTAATAACAGTCAAAGTTAGTTTATATGGACAGAATTCTGATCAGCGCTCTCTCTAGATTTTTCTGGTCATCATAACAACCCCTTCTGTAGTTTTTAAACTGGCAGCTTTTCTTATTTCTTCCCATTTTCACTGAATCTTACCCTTATTGTAGCCGGGCAGCCTTTCAGCTCTCCTTCCCACTTCATCTCTTTGTAGGTTGGTGCAAAAATATTTTCCATGTGATACATGGGACAGGAATGGCAAAAGTTCCTCTTCCTGGATTATGTGAAGATGTAAGGGTTCTAGGTGTTTTATTTGATTGCCTGCAATTTGAAGTAATAATTTGTGAGAGGTAAATAAATTTAGTTAAATTCTATGGTAAATTGAATAGACCGGAATGTTCTATGGTTATTTCCAAGTATCAGACAGAAATATGTATGAAGTCACTGATGTTGCCCTGATGTCTTGAAAGTCTTGTTCTAGATATATTTTTTTGTTTCTGTTTGGTTTTAAATTCACGTATATCGAGGGTGATCCTCTTACAGAACATTTTTGAAGCGTTTGCCTCTATAGTTAGAGACCAGTTATCAAGAACAGCTGCTGTAGTGCTGTGGATCCTATCCATGGACTCATGGTGGTCTGCTGAACAACGTTCTTCAAGTTTGACAGGTGAGACAGAGACTCTCCAGTGCCACTGCTTTTGGATGAATCTAGCTGTGGTTGGAGAAAGTGCATCTTGCCAAAATATATGGGTAAGACCACACACAGTCTTTAAAATAGTTATTGTAAGCTTATTTTTAGGCAATATATATCTTGACAGTTCTTTCATTTGCATGCCAGTTTCAGTGCTTCTTACAGATTTTTCATTTATTTTAGTAATGGCAATTGCAGATTTAGATCTATGTTTGTAAAGCTTTTGCACAACATTTACCCTGGAAAAATGCAGATTTGCTACTTTCAAATCTCAGTCAAGATTAGAGATTTTAACAAATATTAAAGAAGAGTACTCACGCTCTTCAGATTTGGTGTCAATGTTTTCATATTGAACCCCATTTTCAAGGCCATAGTTCAGCAATAAAAATTTGCTTCTGGTTTTAAAATTACACCGGTTTCAGTAGCTTCTGTGCTTGTTTAACTCTGCAGCAATGTAGATTTAAGACATGAAATTAGTTCAGTAAGTAATAAAAACGATTTTTTTTTTAAATTGCGTAGTTATTAAATACTGAATTTAGAATCTGTATTTGATTTATGTTATAACTCCTGGACAGTATTTTTAATGTGTAGAATATTCTTTGCATTTTAAGTGCCTCCTTCAACACTTGGCTCCATAATGTGGATTTAAAATACTGTATGTTGAACTGACAGTATAGGAGGTTGCACCCTGTAGAATTTCCGAGTAAACAATACTCATTTGGTAACTTTCAAAACAGATGTTTTTTAAATACCCCAAGAAAAATTAAATATCATACAGAAATGGAATATCATAAACCATTCATTGGGTAGTGGTGCTTTAAAGCTCTGGATTCATAATGCCGTGGGTTTTTTCCTCTAATTCTATATTTTCCAGATTATCTTGCATAATTAATGCATGACTGTTTCTTAGCAAAGCATTACTCATTTTTTATTACTTAACATTGCATAGTACAGTTGTTTATAGCAGCGGACTTTACAGACAATTAAGGAAATAGTCACTGCCTTGAGGAGTATACAATTAAATATATGGAGGTAGCCATTTAAGAAAAGTATGAAAAACAGGGAGGGGAAAAACCCCATATAATGAACTGTAATAAAAATAAGTGATTTGAAGAACTTCATAGAGAAGGAGGAGTAGTTAGTTTTAATTTTATGATTAACTTTCCCCAAGTATGAAGACTGTTAGTTATTTGTGTGCAATTGGCTGGGCTTGTTATCTGCTTGAACTTGAGCATGATGCCTGCTGCTCATCAGAGTTGCTTCTCTATGTGGGTTTTTTGTTTTGTTTTGTTTTGGTTTTTTTGGGGGGGGGAGGGGAACAAAACAAACAAACAAAAACAAACAAACAAGTTTTTAGTACCTGGATCTACTACTTGTCAACAGTGTAAGTTTTTCCTTGTAATTAAAAATGTATTGTGGGTTTTTTTGTTGGAGAAGACATCTGAAGATCATACATGAGAAAGAGAGTTAAAAAGAGGATGAGAAGGGAGTGGAAGGAATAAAATTGGAAAGAGAGATAAAAAGATCTTATTTTTTTAATGAGGTTTTTTTAACTGTGTGGCTCCCATTTTGTAGAGGAAGAATACTGAAAGTGAGGAGAAATAAAGATGCTGAAATGGGTTGAAAAAGGAAAACATACATCTGTTTTCATGGTGCCAGCATATGTAGGAGAAAATTGCCTTCCGATCTCCCAGGGAATGTGAAACCCATTTGGTTCTGAAATAGCCAATTCAAATACTGGAAGCATCCTGGCTGTGTTCAGTGTGGTGCTGAGCTCACCTGGAGTGCGCTGGGCTGTCTCTGCATTGCACTCAGCCTGGCCCCTGTAGGTATGCCTAAAGAATAAGAGAAGAGAACCAAACTTAGGTGAGGTTGGGGAAAGTATAGAAGATGTTGGTATTACATTTCCAACGCGTGATGTGTTCTGTGCTGGAGAGTTGTTTGGCTGATTTTTCTCATAAACATAGAGATGTCTGGGTTGGAAGGGACCTCCAGAGGTCATCTGGTCCAAGCCCTATGCCAAGAGCAGGGACATCCTCAACTAGAGCAGGTTGCCCAGAGCTCTGTCAAGCCCCACCTTGAATGTCTCCAGGGATGGGGCCTCAACCACCTCCCTGGGC